>JASANE010026144.1:0-144641 GCA_030248225.1 Trileptium ribeirensis
GTGTAGTTATTCTTCAACTTCAGTTACGTATGCTTGGCTCCTTAAGGAACTTCGAAACGTGAGCGAATAACAACGCACATGCAAACGCACGCAGCACAAACAAACTCGCTACGTAACCCGCTCACTCATTTTACACTGTAAACGAAAGATGTCACTTTTAAATGACGACAAGAAATAATGCAGATTAAATCCGGTGTTTCACGCGACACTGAACTTTTGTATATAGCGGATGTATAAAAATATACAGCCGTCCAAGTTCTGTGGTTTAGTAGTACGATATCAATCATTGAGAGAAAATAAACAATTATAATTTTGATAAAAAATGTTTTTGAATTTTACGTGTATTACATATCACTTGGTAAATGCTTTTTCTATCAATTTTATACAACAAAGGACGGTCACATAGAAAAACCGAGAATAATAATAAAACTCAACACCGCTGGACGCGAGCGTATTAGTAACGGATATAGCAATATCCAAGTGAAAAAAAAACCATGTATAAAAATTTGTTCTACTTATAAAAAATTAAACAAGCAGATTTGGCTCAAAATTTTTAGCAGATCCTAATCAAGCCAAACGCTACATGTTACACAACATTTTCCGAATAATACCTTTCAAATGAAAATATGGGTGTTTTGTATATATTCAGTGATGCTAAGCATGTGAAGTTCATGTATATTTACTAAAGAGGGTTTGCAAAAACGTAACTCAAGAAATAGGGTGGTGTGTACCCATTTCATCGGAAGCCGATAAGATAAGGATATATCAAACAAAAAATTGCCAAAAAAGTGTAAACCTGAAATAACGCTATGCATACTACCAATATTCCTTCAGATATATAAGTTTTCCATAGGTTAACTACTACTGTAATTGTAAAAACATGCAAGGCAGGAACAAATACACTGTTTGCATGCAACATAGCGATTGATACAAACAGAGTATCAATCAGACACGGATGTCTAACGAACGACAGAAAACTCAACAGGTAATCGTTTAAACTACGTATAAGGATATGAAGGATACCACAAGCGTTACTGAGTTGCTATTAGCACCTAGTCCGATTACTTTATTATAGTTAGCACCTAGTCCGATTACTTTATTATAGTTAGCACCTAGTCCGATTACTTTATTATAGTTAGCACCTAGTCCGATTACTTTATTATAGTTAGCACCTAGTCCGATTACTTTATTATAGTTAGCACCTAGTCCGATTACTTATTTATAGATATCACCTAGTCCGATTAATTTATAGTTAGCACCTTTATTGTCTCAATTAATTTATTATAGTTAGCACCTAGTCCGATTACTTTATTATAGTTAGCACCTAGTCCGATTACTTTATTATAGTTAGCACCTAGTCCGATTACTTTATTATAGTTAGCACCTAGTCCGATTACTTTATTATAGTTAGTACATATACTAAACAGATACATTATTATGTTTGTTAAGAGTTACACTAATGATTTTCTCTAACATGGTTTCAAATTAAGGAAGAATACATTATATTAGTATTTCTATAATCGCTATTGATTAGTAATAAATAATATACGTTTACCTGTCCTCAACTTCCTCAGCCTCCGCCTCCATTTCACTGAAAAATTAATATAAATGCAAAAAAATATAGCTCGAATACACGAATGACTTTATAAAATGTATCGGGGCGGCGGTAAGAGTCTTAGCTTGAGCTAACATTTGTGTAGGACGTACATCTATCATGAGCCGATATATATTTAATTAACTACTTTTATACAACCAATTTTTGTGTTTGCATTCTCCACTAATAAACCGTGGAAAACATACTTTATATGTACCGTCCTTGTGGTAAAATTTTGATATAGCAGGTCAGCAAAGAACTAAATGCCGCCGCGCCTCTTACGGCATAACTGAATAATAAAATACATTATTTTATAGTATGTTACAGCGCATCAATCTTTGCTGCTGCTTAAGTTGCGTTCACACGTTCAAATCTCTTGTTCAAAATTTGAGATCACACTTTGTATAAAATTTGATAGATTTTTTGCGTTTTTGATGAATTTGAACGTGTGAATAATATTAAAAGTTTTGCAGTATAATCACTTCAGCCAATCAATGACAATAAACAGATTATGAAAACTTTTTAACTAAATGTTGGAGCTCAAATTTTGAAGCATGATGATTTGCCAGATTTTCCAACTAATAATTGCCGTCTAATAGCCAAATTATTTTTTACAGCTTATACTGTGTAATAACAAATTGAGTCTTTCAGGTAGTACATTTACAGCACCAAAATCTCAATTTTGAAGCAAAGCCCCTAATTTCGGTACCGCTGGACTCAGTACCTGGCTTCATTATAGCTACATTTATGACAATTTTTCCGATTTTTGATTACCGTTGGTACCCAAAACTTGGGAAAAAATATTTTCCAATTAAATGTACTATTAATGTACATTTCAAACCACATTGACAAGCTGAGTCGATTGGAATTAAGATCAGATGAATTCACTGGTTGGGTTAATTCTTAGGTTTTCACTAAGATGGACGTTACTCTTTAACTAATTAAACGGACTATATTCTATACGGACTAGACTCAGCTCGACAATATTTTTATATGTCAATGCTAAGTTTGATTGTTTATAAAATTATGCATTTATGTCGGGGATGAAGAATATAAAACAGAAAATATAATAAAATTAGATTTGACTGTAGAAGTTAAGTATGGTTTCCTCATACGAGCTATATCTCAGCAGTATTACTTTCACAGGCCATCCGCTTATGGTAATAAATTTGAGCTAAATCGATTCATCTATAACCTAACTACAAACGATCATAGCAAAAAGCTGATTATTAACCTGAAACATGGTATTGTTTTGTATCTGTTACGAACATGCACAGATTTATGCATAATATTGTAGTTCGAGACGGATAGTTTTTAAACTAGCCTGATAGAAAATAATTAGCCTAATACCTTTATTTGGTAGCAAATTTTATATTGGAGTTGTCACAAAATTTTGTCAGTTACAGAGCATATATAAATTTAATATTGTAAATACTAGCTATGTGATCTATTTTGATAACTGTATTAAACATAGAGATTTCTATTTCTTTATACGTTTGAGAGTGCATCCTATTAAATGTAAAACCTAATACGATATATGTATGATTTTATAAGTAACCGCCACACAGCATCGTATTAAGCGGGCGGGTCCAACTTTGCGTTGACGAACTAATATGTCAAACCTATATTTTCTCTATTAATGCCTGCTATTAGCTAAGGTAAATACAACAATAAACACAATATTACCTGAATATCATCATATATAGTACGTAGGACATGGGTGTCCATAAAAGAATAAGACGTTAACCCCCCGAGGTACTCATGCATAAATCTTTCCTCCAACTGCATCACCTAGCTCTAAGTTGTGCTGGATATACACATAAAGTAAAGGAAATTTCTACCCATATCGAAAACAATGGTTGCAGCCCACATATTTGCTAATACTTTGCCCCGCAAACCAGAATTCCTGCGTGTGCGGCTATGTACAGATTTGGCGCCGATTTAGAAACAGTCACCGATTTGACTTAAATGGTTGTGAAATGTGTATTAAGTACATAATTAAAGAATTATCATGGTTTCAACGATTTGTAATCAGAAACTGCTTTATTTGGTTTAGATACAGAAAATTCTAGTTATATAATAATCTTGTAAATATACATATACTTATGCAGGAGTGGTTATATTAGAAAAGTTATTGTTTGGTGCGAAAGAATGTGTTTTGGCACTGTTTTTTATAGCGGCTAAATCAATTTTTTTCCATCAATATCAGCGTTAATATTACTTTATAGATTTTAATAGTACAGTTACATAATTAGTCGCCACTACGTGAAAAGTGTTAACGTCATCTATAACTTTATTCTCGGTAAGAGTTTCTAAATTATATCCCTGATAAATGTATACAATTGGAGCACTGATCAATTTTTAAGCAATCATGAAAATTTTACATACTCACAGTCTTATAGAATTAGTACACACAAGTTTACTTGGTCCATTCGTTTAATCACTGCTTCCGCGTTCTAATACATAATATATTTTCAAAGACGTGCTTCTGAATGTGACGCGGACCCTAACTAACGCAAAATGTCGGGTAACGATGAGTGGCCAAAATGGGTGTGAGTTAAAGTAACGTCGCATTTTTTAAACAATTTATAGGAGCCGCGCATTCCGCAGTCAGCACCGCCAGGAAGCCAGCTATGTTTATGTGCTAAATCAAAATGTTGTGTGTGGCACCGACAGATAACAAAAATCAATTTTGGCATGGTTAACGCTATCGTAAGAATAGCGTCTTACTTATTTTCAATATATTTACTTACTAATTGCTAAAGTATATAATCTAATTGTTTATACGTGTATATATTAAATATAATACGAACATAATTTATTATACATACATGTATTAATACGACCAAAACCGGTTATAGGAGTAAAATACATGGACGCGGCTACAAGAGCAGCGGAAAGAAGCCTAAATAGTTATTAAGTAAGTATTTTGGTATTTTTAAAATAAGTATTTTACTTGCTTATTAATAAATAAGTATTTTGGTTTGTTACTCAGGTGCTCCAATAACCGCATCTATGGTTATATACATACATTGTATTAGATATATTTCCAAGCTACTTTAGTGCAGTAAAATTGGACAAAATAAGCAATTTATTTATCAAATCCACAGCTTTAGAGAAAAGAAGGATAACGTCTTTCGGTGTTTTATAGCAAAATTATAGGCCCTAAATGCGCTTTTTGCTGGTTTTAACCGCGTCCAAGCTGAGTTAGCGTAATTTTTATTCGTGTAATCTATTATATTTTGCAGCGGTAAAAATTAGTGGCACCTCATTACATAGCTAGTCAGTAAAGATTTCGGATTTTACTTCTTGTTTCTTTTTTCGTGTATTAAACTCCTGCTATTGCGGTTATTTTAGTTTTACCATTGACGCGGCAGGACACATCCATGTAGTTTCAGTATCTCAATCATTTGGAGACGTATAAAGTATCAACGAAGGTGTTGGATGTGCTCCTATGAGCATTCTACAAATACACCGAAGCCTAAAGCCTAAGAAACGGTCCTTATATAAGCCTTAAATAAAACTCATTGAAACAATTTGCTTCAATTTTATATATATTCAGTTAGATTGTTCCACTATAAGTATATTACAACAAGACGGAAAAATGTTAACCTTGGTTTTAGCCGATGACTGCGCCGATGTCGACCTCCAACGTGGGGCCCATTTGACACCAGCATCCGGTGTAACCGCTTTGTAGCTATTGTTGGTGGTAGTCTTGCTGTCCTGAACCAATAGATCCTGTGACACTGCTATTGTGTTATTTTGCTTCATTTCTTTGTTACAAGCGACGACAAAAGTAAGGACCATACTTTTATTTTTACCGATTGATTGAGAGATAGGAAAGTTCGTACCAGCACAGCGATTATCATCCTGTTCTTTCATATCGCTGATATGTTTATCACTAGATTTATATCCCGATTCCAGTTGGTTTTCAGTGTTTCTGACACAACTCTTAGTATTCACGATACACAAATTGCTGTTTTGGTTAAGTTGACGTTGGATTTGATCATACCGTTCAACAGGCTTGGCAACCGTTGATTTTTTGGCGAAATCTTTACTATTTATACAAAATGTAAAGTAGTTTGGACCACTTACGGTTGTGTCATTATAAGCACTACTGGAGCGTTTATTGGCGTTTCCCTTGCTTGGGTTTTTGTTAGAATCAAGGTTTTGTTGAGTGTCTTTACCACAGTTAATTGATTCAGTCTGACTAGTGATGTATAACGATGATTTACTGTTGACCGCGTTTGAACAAATTGGAGCACTATTTGCTTCGTCAGCCCAAATTGCTTTGGTTCTGCCAAAACTACTGTCAACGTTTGTACGACGAGTGGCGGATCTCCAGCGTGGAACCTTCGCGTTGTCACGATTTGAAACAGATTGACATGTTTGATCACAGTGAGTTTTGGGTTGTAGCATTTCATTCGTTTGGCTAACATTTTCTAATACAGCGCTAACGTTGTTACACAAGATGTTGCTGCGCGGCTGGGATCTCCGGCGCGGAATAACGCTATCCCTGTCTTTATATTGATCGTCACAACTGTTGTTCGTCATTGATTCGTGCTTAGCAAATATATGATTATGGATTTCCCTTATTTTGCCATGCATTTCAGGCCGACTTCCATTGTGGGACTCTGACCTACCATGGTGCTGAGTGAAACATTCGTTGGATAGCTTCGGAAATTTTTCATTATTGTGATTTGCCCCCAATTTCTGTTGTTCTAGTTTTCGAGTTGGCTGAAGTGCAACATTTCTGCCAGAGTTTGTCATACACATGGGATCCAGTTTTACAGTCTGAGATGAGTTTCTATCGGTTGATCGCGATAACCAGCTTGGACGATTGTACTGACCGATTTCAGCAGGGGTTGTCGTATTTAAACCAGTAGTAATTGTAATAGATTTGCTGTCTTCTGTCGTTGATAGACCCTTCAAAGGCTTAGTAGCTGGAAAATTCGTCTTATCTCTGAGTGCATTCTTTTCTTCTGAGATTTTGCCAGTTCGGTAAAATGATAACTTGCGAGCTTCGGACCTCCACCGTGGTCTTGGGCGATTATCATTATCGCTGGAACATTTTGTGGTAGTAGTGGTGCCATTGGAACTTTTCCCATTCTCACCGTCGAATTTTTCCTCTTCAACAGAAACTCTGCTTTTGACTAGTTCGGCGGTCGTCGCAGTTCTATAATCTATGGCTGTTTTCGCTGTACAACAATTATCGTTGCTAGTTCTTTCTCTAGAGGCGATATTCGTAATTTCTTGGGTATCATACGACATATTGGGCTGTTTTTGTGGCGCATCAATGTGAATTTGGGACGATTGAGTAGTCCCGTTGGCAAACTTTAGATGAAATGTTGCCGGTTGGGATCGCCATCGTGCCATTTTTTGCGGCGACTCATTTGTTTCAGCCGTGGTAGTAATGCGGGATTTCATGTTAGAAGTGTTTAATTTTAATGCTAGTTCCGTTTGCTGACTGTTTGGAGATTGTTTTTGAAGCGATCCTGCGGAATGAACAACGCTGGGAATGAGTTTCTCGTTCGATGTCTCAAACTGATTAATAGATTTTTGACTCTCCGTACTGTTTTTACTAGCATTCGGACTACTTGGTCCTACGTAATTTCGATTATTGGAGCTAGATCTCCATTTTGGACCAAATTTTTTGTCTAGTTGATTTACTTTTTGTGTTTTTGGCTGGTTTTCAGTTTTTATGACATTGTTGTTTAGCAATATATCACTGCCTTTTCTATTTGATTTGCTAACAGTAGGTGGTTTGTTATCTCCGTCAAGCCTATCTTGATTGTTAGATCTTGTGGCTGAACTCCAGCGTTGATGAAACTTGCTCTCCATTTTCGGCATGCTGTGGACTGCAGCTACATCACTAATCGGTGTGCTGGCATTGTTGACAGATGATATATGATTATCTGTAAAGTCATTAGCTCGATTCTTATGTCTTGTTTCTAACCTCCAGATCGGTTGAAATTTGCTCTCCGTAGTGAACTGTAAATTTAGTTGTAGTTGTTTTTGAATCTTAGTTTTACTGACACATGTGCCTGCAGGCAAATCATTGGTTGTTGTTTTGGAACTGCTACCAAGTGAAATTGGCATTTGATCGTTTGTAAATTTTTCAGCTTGATATTTCGACCTTGTTTCTGACCTCCATCGAGGTTGAAATTTGCTCTCCGTATCTGGCGCTGTATTTGCTTGTAGTCGTTTTTGATTCTCTGATTTTGTGGTACCAGTACTTGCGGGCATGGCATTAGTGTCTCTTTTGCAATTGCTGATGCCTCGAATTACCCGTTGACTGTCTGAAAATCCTCCATCTTGACTGTTTGACATTTCCTTTGACCTCCAACGTGGTTGAAATTTGGTCTTTATAGATGGTGGTTGATTTACTTGTAGTCGTTTTTGGCTCTCAGTTATGATGGCACTGGTGCCTGTCAGCATGTCGTTGGGTTTCGTTTCGGAATCACTAACGGCTGAAACTGACATTTGACTGTCTGTAGATTCTCTAGCTTCATTTTTAGGCCTTTTCTCTGGCCTCCAACGTGGCTGAAAATTTGGCGTGACTTTCGTAGAGTCGTATGAACTATCATACCCGGAGAATTTCGATGAAGGCGGGCTATCTTTGAGCGGCGGTATATTTCTATTTTGGAAGTGGCTCTGAGGTGTAGCACTTGGAATTGTGTCATTTTTGCTAAAAGAACAATCACTTGTCGACCCATCTAACGTTTTTGGTGTATAGCTCAATTTTTCTGTCGAGGTATTTTTTTCTTGTGCAAGGTCAGATTTCTGAGTGATTTCATGTTTAGTCTTAAATAAGGAAATTCCGGAAGCATTTTTATTCTTATCGAAAGTACATGTCTTCAGCTCATTTAATTCACTTGATACTTGGTAGTTTTGTTTGTATGCCGTATAGTTTTTGTTGTTGGAGCATATCCTGTCATAATTGTCAATTTTAGTATCCAATTCCGAACCTCTTGCAATAGAGCTGGTATATTTCTTTGATGAACCAGTAGGATAATCAATTACATTAGTCGAAATTGATGAGGTCGGTCGAGTGATACTCACATCTCTTCGTTCCTTTTGAATAGGCGACGCTTTACCGCACACCCCGCTCATATTACGTCTTCCACTTGTCACAGATGCTATCGCCTTACAGTTCGTGTCCGTGTTTCTAGGACTTGTCGACACTACTGTGACAGTAGCGTTTGTTATGTGAGTGAATGCGGCGTTAGGGGTTGAAATACTTTGCATGTTCGGTGGGCATCCTTGCTGTTGATCGAAGTGAATTTTTGGAGATCGTATAGAACATGTCATACTTACAACTTTGTGAATATGGGAACTACTGACTGGCACAGGAACCTTTACAGCTTTTACCATTTGTCGTGACTGTCTATTTGATGTAGTGCAGCTGTTTTTTATGGAATGATCAGTCGTTTCGGCGCTGGGTAAATTTTCTTTTTGACTGTTGCGACTGTCGAAGTAACCAGTTTGTGGCGGTATATGCTCAAGTCTTGAAGTTTCCGATTTCTTTGCGTTGAATTTATTAGCATCAGTTTGAGATTTTCTGGCGCAGTTGTTAGACGTCGGCGTAGTTTTCTGGTGTCCCGTTGTAGTCTCTACGTTAACAGAGGAGGAACTTTTGCTGTAGACTACTCCAGCAAACGCTGATTCGGCAGTCACTAGCCCTGGTAATGCGTTGGTGGATCCATGATGAACAGATGTATATTTCGAAGCAGCTAACGCCAATTCGTATACAGAAACTGCAGTAGTGTGACGTCTAGGATTTCTTTGGGAGCCTTTTTGAAGATTCGCTCGTATTCGCTTAAGGTTTTCTTGCGGATCACAATATAACCAGTTGTCTGAGGATTCATTGCCGGATTTTGGCTCAGGCCTTCGTCTCTGGATTAAAAATGGTTCTTCCCATTCTATGTTCTTCGCTTCGCCACTCTGGCATTGTGGCGTGATAGATCTAGTTCTTTTGTCAAAGCTATCACTGTTGTCGCCATGTGCAGAATCCTGGATTAATCTATTGTTCTTCCTTCCCACTGATAAGTCACGAAGTGCTGGGGAACGCCCTATTACATAGACTGGGCAAGGAATGTTTGTCCCTGAAACAGTTCGACTAGGTGCGAGCTCTAACCGGAATCCAGGTGATCCCACGTCCACTAGCCAAGATCTGCAGTTACGAGAACGCAATGTTCTATCTGGCTGGTCCCCACGAATTTTAAAACACGACTTCCATGCATTTGCTGATCGTGATCTTCCAGTACCATAGCAAGGAGAACCAGTGTGAGTTGATTCTGAGACAAATTTGATTACTCTAGTGGAGCGATCTGGCTTTTGGTATGTCAGCTTTACTACATGATCAATCCGACTCCGCTCGACAACTGGTTGTTTCCATATTAGAAAATCTTTGGAAATTGTGGAAATACGTTTCGGTTTAAGACGGTTTCTAAGTCCAACTACGCTGTTGTCACAGTTAGTTTTATTGTTGTGGCTTACAGGTATTACCCTTAGTTTTTTAAGAAACCTAGGTGCGGAAGAGTCAAACTGAATAGTCGCTGACACTTTCCGTGTTATTACTTTTCTAGCAATTGTTGTTCCCACTAATGCACGACTTGTTCGTTTCGTTAAGTAGAAGGAACGGTTTACGGAGCTAAAGTCCCGTTTCGATTTATAACGAAGCCGTATTTGGGCTTGAACTGACGCAAAAGCGAACGTACTAAGTCGAATTATACAGTTTTCTCGCCCACTTTTGTAGTGCTCTTGCAGCTGTTGCTGAAGTGCTAATAAGGAACGAGTTTTTCTGCGATTTCGTCGTGACTGATGGTTTCGCAAAGATTTTCGCTCCCCAGAAAACGTAAAGTTGGCATCAACAAAACCGTTGACGACGCTATATCGTGGTTTATTCAGTTTAACATTGAGAAGTGTGGCTACCAAATTGACGTCTTTTAATGTAATACTCGTTTCAACAACTAACGCTTTAGGACCAAAATTTAAAGCAGCATAAGTTCTACTTATCGAAATCCTAAACGACACATACACTTCTTCAGTGGGAACATAATGTATGCTTATTTCGCAACAATATTTGCTGTTTCCAATTTCGAAATAACTCAACTGTTCAGGACATTCAACAATCTCCTCTTCAGGTATCGGTGGCGGCTCTTCACTTTGACCTCTGGAACGAGCTGATCTATCCCGTGCTCCACCGCTGGACCTCGTTCGCGACCAGTGCTCATAACTATTCGATGTGGGCGGTGTAGTATTATCGCTTGAATCTGGGGAATCACTACGTAGTAATGCAGTCAGAAAAGGAAACATATGTTTAACCGCATTATCGTTTGAGCAACGTTCAATAATCGTAAGATCTTGATTGATTAGAGCAAGTTGTGCAGGATTGAACCGGGTCACTGATGGTCCATAGCTATTTGAATGCCGTAACCGACCTCGAGCAGTAGTTGTTGCCTTTGACTGCTGCAATCGATGAGAAGTGCTATAACTATTACCGTCACTACAATCGTCTTCCCAGGTGATACATTTGCGCAGATACTCAAAATCGCTCTCGCGAACTGGCGAGAATGTTTCGCGTTGAGCTTGTTGGAAGCGTTGAAAGTTACCGGGAGGCCCCGCAGCTGGGCTAAATGATACGAATGTTTGCGTTTTAAACGCTGGGGATAGGTCTCGCGGCACAGTTTTGGATCTCATGTTCGTGTCTTTTCGAATATTGCCAGGATCGATCTTGGCTTGCGTTTCCGCAGAAGCTCGCGTGTCAGCTGCATGCGAGCCAAAACTATCGTAGCCGGAGTCACGACCGCCCGACAAGTCCCTTCGAATAGTAGTAGGTGAAAATGTTGCTCCTGAATAGCTGCTATCGTAACATTGCGATGTTCCTGCAGATTCCGCTGTATCATTATACAAATCACGACGATGAGGAAAAATTTCAACTGTTCTACGAGGTTCGCGTGATCCGTACAATCGACTACCACCTAGTTTTGTTAACTTATACTGCTGAGACGTTTGGCTGGTGACGTTGGAAGCCAATGGTGCTGTCATTTTATATACGATATAATTTTAATTAATCATTATTCTGCTCAACGGCAACCTTATTGTTAAATTTGGCTTTTTTTTGGCTTTCAAATCTCAATTGATTCTGCTTATTTTTAGCAATTTTCGTCTTTTTAAGGTTAATAATGTAACTGTATTTTATAGCAAATAAAATAGTCGTTCAAATACCTACCAATTGCATCCATGTTCAGGGTAAAAAGATAAGAAACACACACTAGTACTAAAGCGGTATTCTAATGCGTTGATGGTATTGAACGCATACAAAAAGCAACACAATATGCTGAATATGAAGCGTTGATTAATGCGGCATTACTGCTGATACGGAAAATTGGATTCATTTTCGGCGAACATGTCAACCGGAACTGGAACCGGAAGATAATTATGGTCATCATGAATATTTGCCAAAAACGAATTTATGTTATTATTACTTGTACATGGATATATAACAGTGACGCATGATGAGGATAGACGGTATTCTAATAATAATATATAAGGTTACATCGAACTGCAAGAAACGTACAGAAAATATATAATTAGCTTCTGTTTGTAAATTCAGATTCAGAATATAATCCGCCGTCTATATATTTTTCCGCGAAGATAGATCATGAAACGCCACAAACTGAGATCATATCGGTGGTTCTATTCTGTACCTTTTCCATATAGTTTTAAGCATAAGATATCATAGTTAGACTGAAAGCGTCACAATCCTAACATAAAGGTAATTTTCGAACTGGCAACTAATAGCGAAAACTTTGTCATCATAAAAGTTGTAATAATGCGGAAAATAAGTTGAATGTTGCTGCATTTCGTCCAGCAAGAAAAATGAATCTTAATATGGCATTTTAACTACGGCTGGTTCTTAGGAACGAGAATTCGGGAAAATTACACTATTTATATTATTAAATCAGCAATATTATAGCAAAAGAAGAATAACTCATAACAGTATTTTGTACAAAATATATAGTTCTCTAACAATGCTTTTACTACCTCTGGCTATGTTGAAGCCAAATGGATAAAGCTAACGACCTAAATGTTATACTGATATTTTCTTTCTTTTTGAAATGAGTTCCACCAGTGATCTCATACGTCACATCGACGGAAGACTCCATCATCATCATCATTCTTTTTGAATCGTATCTTCTGTGCCTCCATACAAACGACAGTTTTCTGCCATAGATAAACTGTTAGACTTTCATAACAACCTGTACATTTGTTGATTTATTTTTTGTTTTGTCCAATTTTCCCAACATTGAGAATTCGTCGTTTGTCGACCCTGGCGGTTCTGGATGTATTAAAATGTAAAACTAAGGCATTGTAAAGCATAAGCTGCTATACACATATATAATGGTCAAAAATTTTTGTCAAGAAGATTTATTCATGAAAGTTTGCTATTATAATTTTTTGCTGACTCTGCGCCCATTCGAACTAATACTACGCATCATAATATCATAGATACGTAGTAATAGGCAAGGATCTATAATTTATAGATTTATGACAGTTAGAGTTTTGTTTTCATTACCACTTTCCTTCTTTAACTAATGGGCATTTCTTGTAGTCTGGAACAAAGTGTTGCCGCAGCGGCGGATTGAATCTGGATTGTTTGGCTCCGGGATTCGTGCTGTAGCCATTACGCTGCTTAGGAGTTGTTGCTCGGCACCTTAAGGAACCTCATAAACGGAGCTAATAACAACGCATGAGGAAAGGCGCCCCGAATGAGAATACCGATTAACACATCACTTGCCAATAAACGCTGTGAAGAAAGTGTCAAGTTTACAGAAAAAGCGTTAAGACAGAGAATAACCAACAGCAGTTTGCACCGTTAGTCGTTTATTCCGATTTCAAAATTCTGGAGTTTTGCTAAGTGGCGTCTGGGCTTTTCCGTGAAAATGATTGCATTTTAAAAGTTCTAGAGTCAGCTTACTGCGGATAACCCAATATATACTGTTGTTTTTGTTGTTAGCATTTGATAATAAAATGCAAACATGGACGAATGATCGAATCAAACTGTTCACCCATTTCATAGTAATTTGGCATAGTTCAAATTGCTTGACATGCTTTAAACTAGCGAGTTGTTATCCTTAACGTTTAACTGATGCGGGGTTCAGGTTATCATGTCCCCAACGGTTGGAACCGATGTAAACCACACAGTGTCAGGCACACTGTCGACAACAGGGTGTCTTAGACACCCCTGTTTTTTATACATTTTTTCAAAGGTAGCTAGCTAGTGTTATTGCCACTTTTCGACAGTTTCAAGCACACCGTGTATTCTTGCAGTTTTATTGACAGAGTGTGGCATTATTGCTTCAACGTTCATATGGCCTAGATACAAATATCGAGAATTTAACAAAAGAACTATACAGCACAGTGAACTAATAAATCGTATTAGCTACAGACGTTTGTCGGTTATAGTTAATTCGCGCCGAATTGGTAGCTAAGGGTCAGTACACTGTAAAGAAAACATGTAGTCGCTAAGGGTGTGTCGCACACCCTCGGAACTTCAGTTACAGTATGGGTGTCACCCTGACTGTATATACGGTAGGGTCGCGACTACAGGAGAAAAGTTCCAAACGGCGGTGACCTTATAACGTGAACACCGCATTACTATGTAACAAAGAGCGTCGAATGGCACTACTGTTAGGTTTGCATCGGAGCTGAACGCGATTGTGATCGAATGACAAATCGATGACAACGTTCGCAGCTAAGAATTGGACCCATTTATATATCTATTGTTACGTTCAATTTATCTAATAAAATCGGATTACTCTGGTATTACCAATACATGGTGTACCATCACGACGAACATGTCACGACGAACATGTATAGATCAGCATCTCAGAAAAGTTGAAAACATTATGACAGCCTCAGCAGTGACAAGACGCTGGATAGTGTGAAAGTTATCATTTTGATGAAAATATGAAATCCAAGAAGCAGTATTTGGTATACGAAGATGATTGAAATGTTCGTACGAATTAGAAATTTGAATTTTGCACCATGTCTCCATCCTAGAGCGTTGTGCAGTAGTAACAAATTTACGCTGTACAATTTGACGACCATTATGGCTTGTTCACAATGCGTCCGATCTAATCCAACCGCACATACCAAGCACAATTTTATCAGATCCGATTCGTTGTGAAAAAAGGTGCACATACATGGATTGCATATACATCAGATCGGAGCGGATTGGACCCACGTGAACAGTACCTTTTATTAGTAAAGATTCATTTTAGACACATGCTATGTCATAACATCATTTTTTATTCATGATTTTGTACACAGGATTGAGATTGTCATAATAACTTTTCAGGAAGAGACTGGTCTATAATAATTTGTTGTTATGGACCAGAAGTTTCGTACGAATGAGTTTGATAAAAACAGTCCCTCAGAGTCGTTAGTCTAAATAAAAAGTAAACTTAAATTTACATATTCTTCTTAGCATCTGTGTTTTATAAACTGAAAATTGTTTAACATAAACTTCTTATATAAATTACGCACATTAAATTATTATCAACAGGCGGTGCAGTTTTAAAGGCACACAATTGATTTAAAAATGAACCATTATGTGTAATATTTGAGGTGTTGAAGCATATACTATATCACGCTAATATATATGTGGAAACATTCAGGCTTAGCATATCAGCACTTTGCGCAAATGATTTAGGTAAAATATTCAAAAATAATAGTGGAATTACACAAATTATAAAAACTGTATTTGTAATGAAGTCCCTAGTGTACTGGCACAACACTGCTGGCTTGAAAAATTCAATATAAGCTTAAACCCATGACACATATTTCTTAAGACTTCTGTAAATTAATTTTGATTGTAATATATATTGAAAATATTGTCAAGGTAGCTACAATCACAACATTGATTGATAAATTTTTTTACTAATTTCGGCTTTAAAATTAGAACGTTGATTCATAAAACAGGCACAAAAAGGCTGAATGTGGAGCCTTTGAGTTGCACCGCTTCTTCTGAACAGCGTACTGTGCCACTACTCTAAAGTGTAATAAAAACCTTTGTGATAAAAATGACGAATGCCTTATAATAATCAACATATTTATTTATTTTAAACAAAAGTTGCTGAATTTGCTAATATAATTACACCGACCAATGCTCTAAAATTGACGATAATATTACCAAAAATTCAATCTAGTCTGATTGAGATATTGTTTTTATATCGAAAACAGAGTCGAGTCATTACTGGCACAGCTTGGACAAACTTGTATAAACCACGTGCTTTGTAATACCAGAACGAACCTTATAACAACAACAAAAACATGACATAAAAAACAAAGCAACTCTGATTTATATACAAAATGGAAGAAGCAAACAAATGTGAGAGGCCTTTTATATTAAAAAATATCCTACCAACTAACAACTAGCTAACTCAATATTTGTCCGACCAAATACAGAATACGACCCAAAAAGAAACAAATTAATCATCGTAAATAAAGAGCAACATTACATATCTTTTAAACCATTAAATAGCTTAAAAAAGTTTTTGGTTAATGTTTTATCGCTATTTCGAGGCCTAGAGGAGTGAGTCCTGTTACAGCGAACTGAATTTAGCTGACAGTGGGGAATTGTGATTTTAGGAAAGACGGACCGACAAGATTTCGTTACTTACTGTGTCCTTATGAAGAAATTTTTGATTTTAACAGCCGAACTGAATTTCCCTGACAGTGGGGGATTGTGATTTTAGGAAAGACGGACCGGCAGGGTTTCGTTACTTACTGTTTCCTTCTAAAGAAATTTTTGATTTTGCGCATACGCATTCTGTCAATTATCAGCTTTACGAACTGTACGTTATAGGATTAGAAAACAACAGCTTAGCGTGGTGGTTATGCATCCGGCCTCGACTTAAGCTTAGGTTCAGTATAAGGCTCGTTAGTGTTAGGCTTAGTCCATGGATAACGGCAAGCATGCATTTCACTTGCGCCACTAAAACTATATTGTCTGGCACTCCAGTGAATATATTAATACAGCGCAAAGATACAAAAAACCATTGTGGCAGCCACCTCTGACTTTAAGAAGGAGGATGATGTAAAAATACGATGATTTGAGTGAACATGTTATATAATCAAATGGTTAACGCTGTTAATCCAAATTCAAAAATCTATTTTCTCGATATTGGTTTGAAAATGCTTTCAGAAAAGAACATTATCATCAACATTATCTTTCTTTAATATATATTATATCTTACTCTTAAACGTATATATACATGGTTATTTTCCAAAGCAGAGCCACCCAAATACGCTTCAACGGGTTTAACTGTAACCATAAATCTGTACTGAAACCTTGCACAAATACCTGTATTCTGACGCCATACATGCTGAGTCTCAGGAAGGGTAGCCGAGGCCGTGGGAGGATGTCGTGGGAGTGGGTAGAGGCTCTCGGAGGAAGATCTTCCAGGAGGGTGTGCTGAAAAATGTTGTCGACCTAACCCCCCCCCTGGAGAAAATTTTTTTCCAATTTTCAACCTACTTGTTACCAATTTTTGCTAAAGTTTATGCACGCGTTTGGCGCGGGAGGTGCGTTACAGACCGCAAGTTGGGTTACGGGTAGCCCTCAGTGGGCGTAGACCGCGGCCCGGGCAGGTAGCCCCTGCAACCCTGCTGTGGAATATATGACTTAGGCCCACCTACGTTATTTCGAGTTTATAATTAATAAACTCTCATAAAATTTTAAACTTATCCACAGCTAGTTTCAAAATCGAAATCGCTGGATATAATTTAATTAAATTTTGACCATAAGCGCACGAGCACTCGTAAGGAAGAATATGCTTTTATTAGTATCTGTAGCTGTATTTAACTACATATCATTCGCAGAGTCTATACAGCGACAACCGATGAACCAGTTTGCTTATTATTTGTTTACAACATAAATTTCGCATATTATGAGAAAAATGTAAAAAAACATATAAGAAACTTGAGCAAAAACTACTTTAAACTGAGGCGCCGGAGCTCCTGTCCCCCGGCGCGAGGCGCCGATCTCCCTTCTCTCGACAGGTCGTCCAACTCCCTTCCCCTTCTGGAGGCACAGAACCCATGGGCGGCCCCCAAGGCGCCAAACCCCTCCTTCCCCACGCTGATGGCTGATGCCCACTAGGAAACTGGCAAGAGAGCCCACCCATCCGAAAGCCCGGCTACTACCCAGCTACTTCGCGCTTGTATGAATGACATAATATATAGTATGCGTATAAATTTTATAAATTCAGATAATTTGGCGACGGTCGTAAATAATGGATACACCGTTTTGCGTTTTGTCTAGAAATAAATGCTCGTTAATATTATAATAAGGAATAAGAGTGTCAATTTTGTAACATGTCTCATCAGTAGGTCAATACAGTAATAAGGAATAAGAGTGTCAATTTTGTAACATGTCTCATCAGTAGGTCAATACAGTAATAAGGAATAAGAGTGTCAATTTTGTAACATGTCTCATCAGTAGGTCAATACAGTAATAAGGAATAAGAGTGTCAATTTTGTAACATGTCTCATCAGTAGGTCAATACAGTAATAAGGAATAAGAGTGTCAATTTTGTAACATGTCTCATCAGTAGGTCAATACAGTAATAAGGAATAAGAGTGTCAATTTTGTAACATGTCTAATCAGTAGGTCAATACAGTAATAAGGAATAAGAGTGTCAATTTTGTAACATGTCTCATCAGTAGGTCAATACAGTAATAAGGAATAAGATTGTCAATTTTGTTACATGTCTCATCAGTAGGGTCAATACAGTAATAAGGAATAAGTGTCAATTTTGTAACATGTCTAATCAGTAGGTCAATACAGTAATAAGGAATAAGAGTGTCAATTTTGTAACATGTCTCATCAGTAGGTCAATACTGTAATAAGGAATAAGAGTGTCAATTTTGTAACATGTCTCATCAGTATCTACATATCAATAGTTCATTTCTGGTCAATACAGTAATAAGGAATAAGAGTGTCAATTTTGTAACATGTCTCATCAGTAGGTCAATACAGTAATAAGGAATAAGAGTGTCAATTTTGTAACATGTCTCATCAGTAGGTCAATACAGTAATAAGGAATAAGAGTGTCAATTTTGTAACATGTCTCATCAGTAGGTCAATACAGTAATAAGGAATAAGAGTGTATTACAATTTTGTATCATGTCTCATCAGTAGTCGTCAATACAGTAATAAGGAATAGGTGTTCAATTTTGTAACATGTCTCATCAGTAGGTCAATACAGTAATAAGGAATAAGAGTGTCAATTTTGTAACATGTCTCATCAGTAGGTCAATACAGTAATAAGGAATAAGAGTGTCAATTTTGTAACATGTCTCATCAGTAGGTCAATACAGTAATAAGGAATAAGAGTGTCAATTTTGTAACATGTCTCATCAGTAGGTCAATACAGTAATAAGGAATAAGAGTGTCAATTTTGTAACATGTCTAATCAGTAGGTCAATACAGTAATAAGGAATAAGAGTGTCAATTTTGTAACATGTCTCATCAGTAGGTCAATACAGTAATAAGGAATAAGAGTGTCAATTTTGTAACATGTCTCATCAGTAGGTCAATACAGTAATAAGGAATAAGAGTGTCAATTTTGTAACATGTCTAATCAGTAGGTCAATACAGTAATAAGGAATAAGAGTGTCAATTTTGTAACATGTCTCATCAGTAGGTCAATACGGTAATAAGGAATAAGAGTGTCAATTTTGTAACATGTCTCATCAGTAGGTCAATACAGTAATAAGGAATAAGAGTGTCAATTTTGTAACATGTCTCATCAGTAGGTCAATACAGTAATAAGGAATAAGAGTGTCAATTTTGTAACATGTCTCATCAGTAGGTCAATACAGTAATAAGGAATAAGAGTGTCAATTTTGTAACATGTCTCATCAGTAGGTCAATACAGTAATAAGGAATAAGAGTGTCAATTTTGTAACATGTCTCATCAGTAGGTCAATACAGTAATAAGGAATAAGAGTGTCAATTTTGTAACATGTCTCATCAGTAGGTCAATACAGTAATAAGGAATAAGAGTGTCAATTTTGTAACATGTCTCATCAGTAGGTCAATACAGTAATAAGGAATAAGAGTGTCAATTTTGTAACATGTCTCATCAGTAGGTCAATACAGTAATAAGGAATAAGAGTGTCAATTTTGTAACATGTCTCATCAGTAGGTCAATACAGTAATAAGGAATAAGAGTGTCAATTTTGTAACATGTCTCATCAGTAGGTCAATACAGTAATAAGGAATAAGAGTGTCAATTTTGTAACATGTCTCATCAGTAGGTCAATACGGTAATAAGGAATAAGAGTGTCAATTTTGTAACATGTCTCATCAGTAGGTCAATACAGTAATAAGGAATAAGAGTGTCAATTTTGTAACATGTCTCATCAGTAGGTCAATACAGTAATAAGGAATAAGAGTGTCAATTTTGTAACATGTCTCATCAGTAGGTCAATACAGTAATAAGGAATAAGAGTGTCAATTTTGTAACATGTCTCATCAGTAGGTGAATGCAGTAAATAGCCTGTAGGACTTGGCACACTCGTGATATTCGGTTCAAGTTCTTGCGACAATTTTTTTCGGGTGCACTTGTGTTCAGGGTTTTTTGGTCGAAAGCATCGTTTTTGACAACAATTTTAAAAATTGGCCAGCATTTCTTATTAAATGACCAAACAATAAGTGTCCGATACAAAAATAGCTACACAAAATGCGATTATTTTAATTGGATTCTCTGGTCATTCTAGTCGTATATCATAAATTTTTTTAATTTTATGTATTTCTGTAGCGCAAGAATTTAACTATTTGCTTTTGGTTGAATCCGATCAGAAAATCATTATGCCCGCTGGCTACAGCAGTACCTTCGAGGAACTTATCTTGTAAATGAAACAATATTAATTATAGTAAAACAGTGCTGAAAATTTTCGGAGCTTGGCTCAGTACCTTCCTCGACTTTTGTATAGTAAGACTTTATAAATGCAAAAGGGAAATGTTTTCCTACTGACGACTCACTCTAAACCCAAAGTTATGAGATTATTTGCAATAATAACTACATTTCCAACGTACAACTCATACACCTAAAAGATCGAAAACCAAAATTTTCCAAAAGCCTGAACTTTTCAGGAAAAAGAAACCGAAATACCATATTGATTTAGAAATATATTCCTACTATTACCAGCGACATCCGAGCGGGTATTGACACGCTTTTAAAATAAATGTTAAATCTTTCCCCCAAAGATGACTACGGTTTCTTAATTTTTGACCAGAATTTTTTATAAATGACCATAGATTTAACCAGCACAGTTTTCAAAAAGACCTAGTTCGACGTTGTGTTCATTGACATATACTGTTTAGTAATCACATCGTAAGAGATATTTCGTGCAAAAGCCAACTCCGTTGTAAATGCTGTAGAATTGATTGGCATATCATTTTATTAGCCTAAACACTGGTTGCCAACATTGGTTATTTCATGAAACAATCAAAAACTTTATATATTGATACAAATTGAGAACGACTTCCTACGATACAACATGCATTGTATTAGTACAACGGTAGTAATATATTATTGCTTTTTGTCACTCTAAAACTTGTGAGATAAAGTGAAAACTGAGTGGGAAAAGGAAACTTCCGGACAGCATTTAAACTGTAACAACGTCATGGAACTGTGAATAAAATAAGAGTAATGAGGATAAATCTTTTGCTAGTCCATCGGTTTCACTTCCCGAAATGAATTAAATCATCTGCTGCGTCCACGATATGGATTAACACACCCCAAACCATCTCAATGACAACATTTCAACACAGTGTTGCCATGGGAAGGAAAACATGTTTCAAGGGAAAACTCGAGCAAAAATCTGCTATCAAGTACAAAACCTTATTGGTGTAAGAACAAAATTTTCCAGGTCGGCGGCTAGTCATCAGAAACACATCCTGTTTCTCAACGCGATAAAGCTACACGCCATAGTTGTATCTACTTATAAAATTTCAGAGATAAATTTAATGTATAATTTACTTACTCGACTGCAAAAGGGAATGGACGGAAAGCTTCGTGGACGCAGGTCTGCGCGCATATTGCATTGCTACTTGCACGCGGTGAATAACAAACACATAATACCATTATACATATGTAAAATAAACAACAATATAAAACAAAATTAAAAATATAGAAATAAAAAATAGTGTTTTTCGAAAACTATTCCTCGTCTTACAATGGCATAAAATTGAACTTTTCACGTTGCCTTGCCAGTTGAAGAAAACAAAATGCAATTGTTGACATTTGCTAAACAAAATTCGATCTGATTAGTGGAGTGCCAAGGAGATTTTGCACTGGAGGTTACAAGTTAGAACCGAAGCCGAATTTGAAAAAAATCCCGGTTTGAATATCCCGGAGCCTAGGCGGGCCCTCGACTTTCAAAAAATTCCGAAGCCCGATATCGTACCAGAATAGCTTGCGTCTACACAAGCGAAGATGCTCTTGCAATACAAACAATCATGCAATGCGCGCATGGTTGTTGACTAGACAAACTGAAATTTAATTGAACAATTAAAATGGACACAATAACAGTTAAGGTTAATATGTTTGGTATTCCGTAAGAAAATAAATAATACTTTGAGATATAAGTATCGCAGATACATTTCTGGCCTGGTCTGGTCAGGCATACAAAATTGCTGGCCTTGTCGAGCTGAGAATATCCATTTACTTGAAAGCCTAAAGCCTATTGTTCCGGAAGTCACAATTTCAGCCAGAACATTTAATATTTTGGTATTTTATCATTCCATGGAAAAAAGTCAATATAGTTCAATTGCCGGAGGTCAGAAATTTGCTTTTGTACTGGGACGAAATTTTAGGCCCGAAGCCAGATCGCAAAAAAATTCCCGGTCCAAACACTTCGGGCTGTGCCTAGCCATGCGCTTGACTTTCAAAAAAGCCCAAATCCTAATATCATACCCGAACAGTTTGAGTCTATACAAGCGAAGATGAACTTGTAATGCAGCGACCATGTAATGCACACAGATGCTAGACCAATTAAAATTTAATTCAACAATTAAAATGGACACAATAACAGTTAATATATCTGGAATTCGGTAAGAAAATAAATAATATTTGTAGATATAAACACGATCGATTGTAAGATGATTGTACAATGATTGTGGGACAGTACTCCGTGCCGTCTCTCTCTAGATTGTTTTCGTTCATACTGATTCACGTCAACCTCAGATATCTTTTCGACATTACTGAATCCGCCCCCACCCCCAGATTTGTTTCGCGTTTGTTATTGTTAACATTATTTTTCTTATCTGGTAGCAGGTCGCCGAAATAAATTAGTAGATTACTTTTACGTCAGTTTTGTACTTTTGAAACAATATCCTCTTTAATGCTTCTAACAGATGCTTCGATAGCTGCAAGGTGAGTTTCGGTTGATTTTTCTAGGTCCGTATGCTGGTGATATTGTTTATTATCTGGGAATCGATTCTGGTGCAGCGTATTTTGGGACCTCGTTGGGTTATGAACTATATATATATTCATAGTATAATATATAGCAAAATATATATTAATATTAATAGCAAAATATATATAATATTAATAGCAAAATATATATTAATGCTTGTCTATATCCTCATCACCAATCGAATTTGCTATTAAGGCAGCATAGATACAAATAACGTTCAAATAAACGCAGGACAGCTTGAACTGTTTGAACGCTTTCAGAAGTTGAATACAATACAAAATAATTTTCTTTTCAGTTGGAAATGTCTAGTGACCATAAATACTGACTAGTGTAGACAGGCTATAACACCTAGGTCAAGAAATGCAACATCATGCAGTGGATTTTTCCGACCCGTTTTATAAAGTTGATACGTTGATTCAACCAAAGCTTTTCAGTCAAAAAACATAACTGGACAAAATTTTGTGAAATCGTGAATCTATATTTCTTTGCTTTACTTCGAAACAGTAATGATTAAATTAATTACTTAAAATTATATATTAAAATTCTGTATTGACCTTTCAAAATCTTCCGATGTTTTGCAAGAACATTTGTCATATTATGTCAAGTCGGTTAAAGAACGTAACATGGTTAAAATTGTATGTCGTAACATTACAGCCCGAACTAGCGATTAACTTAATTATTCAGATGAAAATAAATAAGCTTAGCAGAGCGTTAGCGGACGAACAAAATATTTTAAGAAAAATTAAATCTTCAATCGTAAAAATTATTTTTATTACAAATCTCAAACCGAAAACGAACGATTTCCTAAACGTTCCAGTGTAAAACTGTGAAACTACAATTTAACAGCAAATTTGTATGTACAAGTTTTCACGTTTAAATGGTAGGTTCACACCGTGAGTTGTACCATGAGCTAGACTAATTTAAGTATTGTGACATAGCACAAGGAGATCCAGTTGCCGTAAGTTGCACATTCACAGCGTTCTGATATAGAAAGCTAAATATTTGAAATGATACATGTGAATCATATATTATAAGGATTGTTGAACTGTCTAATACCATCTATTAACAACTTGTAGCTTTGTAGTGGTGACATGATTACAAACTGTGTGGCAAAAGCAGAAAACAATGTCACAGTTCTTCTGCTGAAACGCATAAAAGACGTTGGTTTAAGTATTTCAAACATAAAAACGATGAGAATGCATTTATTTATTATGATGCTTGAAATAAGCGTTGGTGTTCTATACGTGGGATGTGAATCCAGTTCAAGCTAAATCCTATATTGTGAGGCAGAACTACATCCCGCACTTTCGCCAACTAATTGGGTCTAACACCTTCACGAAATCAGGTTGTTATCTTCTTCTACAAATATGAGAAGAAGTAATGTGCCAACCAAATCCTAGATAACTGGTCGGATTCCGTATCTACGACCAAGAGTAATTGGATTGTGAAGAATTTAATCTATATTTAGTTTCTATTTCAAGCAAAGTTTTTCGGAAATTTAACACCACAAAGCTGGTACTTAAAGAATGATTCAGATTTAATTAGGGAAATATGAAATATATAGACGCACACACTTGCAACAAGAAATGGTATAAGGACTGGCAAGCATTCCCATTTTTCCTCAAAAAAATGGCCGCAGTATACCAGCCTGTCCCATTGTTTGTAGCCCGGCTAACCTTTAAGTATTGTGCTGCACCTCAGTAAACGAAATATTTAGTTTCGTCATGTTAGACAAATTTAGATTGTGTGTGGTAGTTACGCAGTTCCTATACCGCCTTAGCACGGTATGAAGCTTTAACGTCCTTCTATAATTTCAATAAACATAAAGTTTGGAGGTAGAATGAGATTTACAGGAAGTCAACTATGTTGTCAGTCACATTCAAATAAAGTCTAAAAATAGCTTTGTTTCTCTTGAATCGGCTATGACTTAAAATTTTAGTAAAAGCCAAACATTTGCGCTACATACCTCTGATACTACATTTATACTCCCGCAACCAAGTTTTCTTAAGAAACTACATACTTCCGGCCGAAGCAAAAAATTGCACATTACTGCCGTTTCCCAAAAACTGCCTTATTTCCTTATACCGACATTTCCGTGAAAAGTTATATATTGCTGCAACTATGTCATAAGTTGTTTACGGAACGTATTTTTGTGAATATAAATATTTGTGTCACGCGTTTGTACAGTTTACTCGATCAAGTTCCTGCTATCACAGCTATCACACTCGTTAAAAGTTATCTCTATGGTACGTACAAATCACTGAATGCGGGGCAAACATACAACCGCTATTACTTATATATTAATGTATGTAACAACGTCTAATATATGCGCTAAGTTTTATGACATATCTATCAATCTACAGCTTGTGTGTCGTTGAGTTTAATGATTTTTGTCAAACACCAAGGCAACGATGGTTGTAACGTAAATCCATATTTATGCGGTAGAGATGTTTTGTAAAGAACCTGACGTTTAAAGATCTGCTAACTATAAGTGGTCCTTTTAGAAAGTTAGCTTTGTCGCTTGGTGCCTCAAAAAACTGTATATGGCTTTTAAGTAGATCACTTGATTTATAGAAGCTTTTCAATAAATATATACAGGTTTCAAACAGAGTTGTTGAAATTGAGTTAAATGATAAAAATAATATTTATTTACCAACACGAAAACGCCAAGTCTTAAAAAACCTTTTCATCTCTATCCCATATATTAGAGAATAATAATAATTTATATTCCCGAAATAAGCAATTATACGTTCATAAATGCACTGCAGAGGATGCAGAACGATAAATAAACTATATTTTTTTCAGCGACATTAAATATTAGCAGCGTAGAGCAATAAATGGGTATTGAGGTCACGATTAAAACCAGGGCCCGCTGAATAATGACAAATCTGGCTGATTACATAGCGGTTCTGCAATCATCTTGTTGAAATTAAAATTATTAACTTTACGCTGCTTTGTAGTAGTAATGGGGTCATCTCAGACAAGGTAAAAATATAGCATAGTATGTCAGGAAACTGCTTCTGTATTGTTTTCGAATCATGTAGAAACAAAATGATCATATTTCTATAATCTATTAAGTACGATTTGTTGTGGCACCCATTCAAAGATACCCACAAACAGGTTATCTATGGGCCCACGTATGGTAGTATGTGTGTTTGTACCATTTAAATTTGCATTTCATCTAACAATGAGAATAATTCATTTGTGTGTCTTGAAACAACGTTGTACATGCTAGTTTTGAAATTATAAGTCAGCCGGAATTTGGTTTTAAGGTCCATAACATCGTAAAACAAGAAAATTAATTAACACTTGAATAAACATATTTCAAAATTTCGCAATGAAAATGCGCTTAAACGATGTATTTATTCTGCTATTGCAATAGTAAAGTATTGCATTTATTACGGCAAATATGGCTTTCATAGCATGGTCGATAACATCCCACGGCGTTCTTAAAAGTAGTTTAAGTAGGTTTACCTTTCCCAAAAATCAGGTAGTTATCAAAATACCATGAAAACCGGACTGATTCGAAGCGTGAAAATGTTATGTTTCATCGTAACTGCGGAGCCAATACAGTATATATATTCTTACCGCCGTAATGATCACAATTCCATTCATAGGAGTCGTTATTAGGTGGCGTCACGAAAACGTATAATATATGAAAATAAAAATTTACTAAAATCCCAGAATAACTACAAAAAAATTTATACAATGTTTATATATTCATTGTTTGTTTCACAATGTATGAAACGCTTTCTGTGTCACATTTTGATTTTATTAGTCGACATTTTTAGTGTTTATAAACAAAAGAAACTTACTATTCATCAGACATGATTTGTGGTTGTTGGCGGTAGAACGAAAAGAATTACTTAAATGATAATTAGTACAATTGTATTAGTTAAATTGTACCTGAAATATGTAAAAAAAACATATTGTATTAAATTTTGAACATACCCACATTAGTATGAACAACGTTGTGTATAGTTGTTGATGTAAAACTACAAATGCGATGATTCGGGCGATCCTACTCTGCTATTTCGTGCAATAGTTACTGAACGCTTTTTTGGTTAATCAAAATGTTGCGCAATACTATTTGCGGATACACTGCTCTGAAGTTGAAGTAAAGCCATTTTGTGTTCACGAAAACGTCATAAAAATTCTCGATATTTTTCTGCGAACAAAGATTTGTCGAATTTAAATTTCGCAAGTTTTATTGTAATTCTGCAAGCTAGACGCCGTAAGATAGATTTGATTCTACCGTCACTGTTGCGTAAAATTTCGTCTTGAATAGATAGTAGTTTGGTGGAATTACCTTAAAACTATTTGCGGGCTATGTTACATATGTTGCCCGGTTCTGCAATTGCAGCAAGCGTTCATGTCTGCCATCTTTCGCCACATTTTGTATAAGTGAACTTGAGCAACAACTGAGAAGAGAAAAATGGAAATGTCCGTTATTTCCTAATTGTAGCAGTTCAGATTGAGACGAGCCGAGGTTTGCTTTTACTTTTAATACCAAAGCTGCCCTGATTGTGATAATGTTGATAAAATCTTCTAGTTATGATTTTTTTGCAAACTAAGAGCACAATTTCGTATTATAACTGTACTTACAATGTATTCATAAACACATGTAATCCTTTCTATTCGCTGAATATATATTACTGATATAAGTGTTTATTTTGATAATTAGCAAATTTTCACATATCGACAAAGGCAGGTTCTAAACATAATTAGATATTCGTGTATTCGCTTGCCGACAACATATGTTATTAATAACTTTATTAATTAAAATCAATGTATTATTTAAGATTCGAAAGATGTAATAACATAAACTTAAAACAAAATTTTAAGTCAAAAAACCTAAAAATTTACACATGTGACTATATTTATATTTGGAATAAGTTACTACGTTGGTATTAAAGCAATATCCAAAAGAAATATATCGGCTTGCCTACAGAATCATAACGGTGTTAGTAGGACCAAAAACCTGATCTGCCGCGTAAGAGCCGGATTTTGATATAGTTGAATGATGGTACACGATATTGTAACTCTGGAACTCTGAATGAATTTTATGTAACGACTACCTAAGAAAGGTCACTTTTTTGTCAAATGTCGTTTAAAAAGACGAAAGTTTTGAAATTCGATCATCTCAACAAACGTATCGATTTTAAAACATTTCCTACATATACAATACCGCAGTATAAATAACCAAAAATTTATAAGCTAACCGCGATCAGTTATAGTCTGACGAATATTTTATTTATTATAATTTTATTGATCTGCTAACGTAACCACAAATGATTTCAAAATTTAACCAGTCAACGTCTGAAGCCCTTATCAAACATCACTACAGGTGCTACTCTGTTACATTGGCAATTACCCCCATTCCAATTTATACTTTGCGAATGTCTGTTAGGTTTACGAAGTTCACTTCCTTAGAAGCTAAGTGCTTTATGAGAAATACATAGGCTATATTTCAATTAATCTATACAGATAGTAGGTCCTTTTAAATATTCTTCTGAATCAAATTGCGAAAACGCATTTTTTTTGTATTAATTAAATGAACGATAAACATGCGCCAAAAGCACATTTGCGTTATATATCTAACAAATATATATCCAAACGGAAACAGTAACGTACAAGAACTGGATCTTTTCCTTCAGCTTGGATAACCTTAGCTTGAAATTCGTCAATTTTGGAAATGCCTCGGCAATTTTTGTGCCATAACAATCAGCTCATCAATTCCGTGTAGAAAATACCCACGTGGCCAATTTATGACAATTTTTCAATTTTCTTGGGATATAAATGGGACATTGTTACCAAAAATTTTTCAAAAATTATTTTTCAATCAATGTCTTATATATAATTTTATATACTTTAGAACTGCATCAACTAGCACTGTGGACTCATAATAGAATCAGCTCTATCTGGTCTCAGAGTTACTCAGAAAGTTTAACATTTGATCATCGACCATACCTCATTTCATAAAGTGATCAAACTTGTTAACCTATGAGCTGGAAAATGTAACTGATATTGTTATCATTGGACTGAGCGTAACAATGCAGCTGAATGAGAAAAATTATTGGTAACACAATAAAAATCGAAAAAAATATTTGTCAAAAATACAACCTCAGCCAACTCAAAGAGTTGAGTCGATTGCTACCGAAATTATTGTCGTAAATTGATGAATTACAAGGTGCTAAAAGAAATAGTTTTATATTTTCTGAAATTAAAGTTTTAGCCTAAATTGTGACATGATATTGCGTTTTATTTTGTTCTTATGAACTGCAAATTATGAATAAAGTTTCTATGGTGTAGGATGTTGTGATAATAAAATCGTTAAAAAAGCCTAGTCTTAGTTTATAACACATTGAAACTCAGTAGTGCTGCGACAGTGTAAACGACGGGCGACAGCGTGAACATTTTATGATTATATACATTTCAGCCTTATATGATGAAACCACCACACATATACTCAGCACAATATGATTTCGGATCTGAAACAGCATCATTAAACCAAAAACATGTTCTACGTGATTTATATTCTTTTTGATTTCCCAAATTTTGATCTTTTGTATAGGTGACAGCTATGACTCGTTTGGACGAGAGCGGAACATGACGCACCTGTGAAACAAGTTTACGGTTGATTCGAGTTATGTTCTGCAGACATTTTAACCTCGACGTTTTTCGTAGAATTATATACATATATTATGCTATTAATATATATTTTGATTCAAATTAGTCAATATATTCTTTCTCCACTTCACTCAGTCAGTCATCTATGATAGCACTATTGCTGAATTTGCCATATTTTCGCGCAGAGTATCATGTTGCGAAACAATGCATCGTTGAATAAAATCAAGGTATATCAAATTTGTCACCTATAACATCAACCATGAACTAGCATAAGAGAACGACCGCGAATCATAGCTATAGCTTTAGTTGCAGCTATAATTAAATTTACTATTGGAAGATTAAAAAAAAAATTTTTTAACACAAATCAAAACAAAACTTTTGTTAATTCTTCGACGACATGCGATAGTTAGAAGTAGTATTCAGCACGATATATATATATAAACAAAAACTAACTACACTGAGCATACAAAAAAGGTAGTCAAACTAGTTAGTTAGTTGCTAGAAACAACGAGTCATTTAAAAAAACTTGGAAGAAGCACACAAACAATTTTACATATATTATAAGGAGTTTCGTTCGATTTATCGGCTGAGCTTTTGCAAAACCAACATTAGCCGACTGAACACATTTCAATAAATAATTTTAGTAATAATAATAGTAAAGACAAGCATACACAAGTCGATAATAAAAAGTTGTATATATTCAGAAACGACATCAGCAGCCTTGCAGCTTGCATCTTCAATGCAACTACAACTCATAGGTTGCATATATCACTATTTAGCAGAAGCGTAACTAACTGCAAAATCGCAGCAATGCATTGTAGCAACTTTACTGCAGTGCTGTGCGTTTAAGAATCAGTTGTGACATTTAAAAAAAATTTTCCTTTACTCTACCTTTTATACATCAGCTGCTGAGTAAAAGCAAGATATATACATCAGTTTAGTTTTAGTTTAAAGACTTTTTTGTGCAGTTCAAATTGTTGCAAGTCTTTAACCAAAAAAATTGTTGCGATACAAACAAGCTTTGTCCGCCGTGAAATCCCGTTTGGATAGTGTTATACACTCTAAATTAATGGCCTGAACTGAAGGATATAGAAAGTTCTAATAGAGTTTTAGTTCATACATTACGAGCAGCATTTTATAAGTTTAGCAGAATTTTGAAAAGTTTATCCATATATTTTGAAGATTTCAAAATACAATGATTGTCGGTGGAATGACGGTGCAAAATATAGCAATGGAACTTAGTCTTAAATGGAAACGCTGAAATACTAAGTGTTGTATAACGTACATATCTTTTTATAATAAGCGATGCTTGCAAACCCCTCTTTCTGATTTGAATTGAAATGAAATAAAATATCGTGCAATACGAAGGCGAACTGTTACTACTTTACATGCATTTATTTGTCTTTTAGGTATTGTTTTGTTAAATAAGCAGTAGATGTTTATAGCAAACATCCTCCGGACAAGATATGTTAGCTCTATACCGTGAACAATGAAATATTAATGCTATAATCATGAAATAATACGTACTGTATACCACATTGAGCAAACATGGGACTCTGCTACGGTGAATCATATCTGGATCAGGTGGTCAGACACGTCCATATAGTATTCAGGAATTTTCAAGCACACTGACCCCAAACCCTTGGCTAAGCAATCGAGCAACAACAACAATTATACTAAAGTCGTATAACAACGACCAACTGAGTTTAACATCCTGTCTGTTATATTAAGGCATTGCGCATGGAATGGCTGACTAGATTTTATCACTCACTACACAGTCAATTGCGAGGTTTTCTCATATGTGAAATACGGAACTATATATTTGTCAAATAAAAATTTCAAGGATCTATTTAATTAAAGTGAATTATGTACATAAAAACATTTTTGTTTAAATAGTTGGTCCTCGCGTAACACCCAAGTGATACTATGCCTGCTAGCTGCTGCGCAAGCTCTTAATTATCTCACATGTCAAAATTAGCTGGCTAGGCGCCACGTATATACTATAGGTGGGCAGTGGCCATTTAAGATAGTGTAGCTTGGCTATTTATTAGCATCCTATAGTCAGGCTCGACTATGCATTTGCCAAAAAAAATCCGTTTCGCTAACGTAAACAACAACCTAGAGGTGTTTGCTTTACTGTTACCACGGAATTTGACCTGTGTTTGAGGAGAAATTGTACATGGATTTATGGTTTGAAGCGGACACCACTAAAAAGTCATATCTAGATATTCAAGTCAGAAATTTTTGGCGCAACCAACTAAACTTAATATACATACTACCAATCCAAATTCATTTGTCCAGCAGTGTATGACATTTTGTGCTACCGGCGAAGCCGATCCGATAACCTGTTACTAGGTTTGCCGATTAAAGCTACATCGTGAACTATTTGCAATAGCTATGTGATCTTAATTAAATGATATATACAAAGCCAATACTACCTATGGTAGTTGGGAAAACATATTAACGTTTATTCAAAGCTGAAAGGTGGGGCTCTCGTTTTTGGCAGTAGCTGAACCTTTGTATAAAACTTGTGAATGCTATTATCAAATTATTTTATTCAGAAGGTTTCACGTTAAGAGTTAAAAACTCATTTCGTTAAAACACTGCAAATGACACAAATTTTTCGAAAGTTTCGTAATAATGGCAAAATTTCTAAATAATGACACCAGAGCTTGCATTGACTTTATTGTATTAATTTGATGGCTTTGCTTAAATGAATCTTTGGCAAACTTTCTAAATAATGGCAAACTTTCTAAATAATGACACCAGAGCTTGCATTGACTTTATTGTATTAATTTGATGGTTTTGATTAAATGAATATTTGGCAAACTTTCTAAATAATGGCAAACTTTCTAAATACTGACACCAGAGCTTGCATTGACTTTATTGTATTAATTTGATGGTTTTGATTAAATGAATATTTGGCAAACTTTCTAAATACTGGCAAACTTTCTAAATAATGACACCAGAGCTTGCATTGAATTTATTGTATTAATTTGATGGTTTTGATTAAATGAATATTTGGCAAACTTTCTAAATAATGGCAAACTTTCTAAATAATGACACCAGAGCTTGCATTGACTTTATTGTATTAATTTGATGGTTTTGATTAAATGAATCTTTCCAAATGGATCAAAAATATTGCTTGAGCAGTCTTTAAAAGTTATATATTGCAGCATCTCAGATACTCAGTTATGGTTGGCACCGGATGTGCCTTTTTACAAATAAACCGTTTTGTAAATTGTTCCAGTTTACCCACTTATTAAATAATGATATTATGTTATATAATTTAGCCTACAATATAGTTATATCATGTATAATTTATAAGCGATAATTATATAATTATATAGGTTGTCTGATAAGTAATGCCACAATTTGAAACTGCTTCTGAGAATGACTTAATATACTTCCTACCATGATACTTTCAGGAATTATACCGAACATACAAATATCTATATGTCTGTATCTCTGTATATGTCCATGTCTAAATATCTACATGTATAACAAAATGTCTGATACTCGACTTAATTTGCCTGATAGAATAACAGCATTATAGTATATTCAGTTAACCAAAATAGCCGTGAAATTGTGGGACAAAGGTCCCGGCATATATGTTCATAGCCACCATGTCATAAAGCTGTTGCTTCAATTAATAAAAGGTTTCATCTAACAAGTTCGGTAGCTCATTTTCTTCGAACAGGAAGACCATCAACGATATCTGGTGATGCTGCGATAGCTGATATAGATTTACTATTAGTTTTATAATAGCTGACAAAGTCAAATCGCCGTTGTGATGTTGAAACCGGCATCAGCAAATCGACTGTATTCCGAGTTGTTAACAGTTTGGGTCTAAAACCTTATAGACAATCGTCAATCAAAGCTCTGAATGAGGACGACTATGGTCGCAGGGTTGAATTTCGTGAAAATGGATACAGGTCTCGACCATGATCCAGACTTAGCTGAAAAAGTCGTGTGGTCCGATGAAAGCAATTTTAAACTGATCGGCAACCTTAACCGGCGTAATTGTGTTTATTAGGATGCAGAAAATCCTCATTACACTATCGAACTCCATATAAATGCCACTGGTTCGGCAGTATGGGTCGGCATGTCGTCTGGTTGATTTTTTGGGCTGCTCTTTTTCGATGGTATTGTGAATGCGTACAACTATCTCATGATGCTGCGAACTGAATCTTATCCTGATATTCAAGTTACCAAATATAGACAGAATTCACATCATGCAGGATGGCGCCCCTCTTCACCGCATTTTGCGATGGCTATACGTCGCTGGTAGGACGAAACCTTCCCTCGTCAGCGGATGTGGCGCCGAGGCCCTGTCAAATGGCCTGCTTGTTCTCCTGATCTAAACCCTCCTGAATTTTTCCTACGGGAAGTATTGAAAAAGAAGGTATCCAAAAGCAAACTACAAACCCTTTTGTGCCTGAAGCAGGCTATATCTGAGGAGCTCTCTATTCTGAAGCCAGACACGGTTCGAAAAGCTTACCAAATGTGCGTTTTCGACTGGAAGAATGCATTGATCTTGGAGGCGCCCAAGTTTACACTTAGGCTAAGTGTTATTTATCAAAGACTTAAGTTATGTTTGAGAGTACAATTCATACGAAACAGCGTTTAGATGTGTTTATTATTTGGCGTGCTTGGTCACTTTAATGCTGTGGCGTTACGTATTGGACACCCTGTGTGTGTAGTAGTTTGTATAATTATGTTTGTATAACTGCATTGTGCAATAAATTTATAACATTAAACATTTATATATTTTATGCGTGAGTCCTCTTCAGCTTTTTGGCAGCTCTTTCCTTTGTGAAGTTAATTACAAAGCTAAAATTGATGACATAGCTGGAATCACAATTTCTCTTATATGGGTGGGCTGCGATTTGATATGACCGTGAAGCATGTAGGAACATGCATAGGTGTTGCTGCTGTTATTATTTCACGAATTGGCATAGTAATTTGTTGCCTGTATTCATATGAAAACGCGTTTCAGTCATTTTTCTCCATGGCGAACCATTGGTAAAATCACGTCGCCGACTAAAAATCAAAATGTACGAAACTTAACGTCAATTTTGACACGACTAGTAAACACCAAAAGTTAACCAACGTACTCACAAAACATGCGATTCAACATATGATTTGACGCACCAAAAGTGGACTCCCACGCTCATGAGCATATTATTTAAAATAAAATGCATCAACCGACATTAGTAAGATTAATGAAGTTTTCCTCGAAAACGTTTAAGCGGATACCGGTAAGATAAACGGATATAGTAAAAAACTTTTAATTTTCACTGACTAATCATATTATAGTGAGAAGAAAATTAACAAAATTTTCGCTAAATAAAAAATTAGGCGCAGTTTAAGAATATGAAATTTTATTATTCCTCAGATTCAACCAGTACGAACTCAGGCGCTGTATATCTACACTGTTAAGGTATTTTGAACCTAAGTTCGACAAAGATGATATTTAACGACGCCAACTGTTTATGCAAGTAGACATCCAGTCTTGTATCATACTAAAACGCCACATTTATGTGCGCTGCAGAGATTTCGGTGCCTGTTTCTTCAGTTTTAAAGATACCGCATTGCCTTGGCACTGTTCGACATGGATCAGATACATGAGTTGAATAACAGTACATATATCTAGATACGTGCTGACAGAACTTGCGCTCCGCCAAAGCCGAGCTGAAATCTTTACTAATATTTATTGTATTTTATGCAATTTATATAATTATATATAACCATATAATAAGATATTCATATTATAGACTATAATTTATGTATTGTTTTATGTAATATAACCACTAAGCGATTTATAGTCATGATCATATAATTCAATAGGTGTCAAAGATCAGCCAGTTTGGGAGTAAATAATTCCAGCGGAGTATGGGGACAGTAAATTTTTTACATTTTTAGAAACTCAATTTTCCCAAATGTTTGCCAATGTTCTCACCACTTGCTAAGATTTTCCCCAACGTTTACCAATTTGTGCTAGTCTTCGTTAGCATTTTCCTGATATATATTTGCCAATTTTCCCAAAATTTTCTGTGCGTCCAGTGGTAGGCAGTGTGTGGGGAGCCATTTTAGTTTTAGCGGTATAGTCCACAAAGACTTTTAATATTTTCGTGAGCATTGAAAACAATATATATCCTGTTTGCGATGTGATCAGCGGATTTGACATAGAGTCAATGCATATTATCTCTATACGTTGGTTTAGGACACCGTAATCTGTCTACTTGGTTGACTGTCAGCAAAAAATATATATCGTACAAGCTTGAAGTGTAAAGTCCAAGATGGTAGCGGGGCAGAGGGAGTACGGAGGAAAGGGTCAGCCATCGGTGGACGAGGGAGGAAAAAGCATTTAGCGCTTACGGGTTGGGCGCCTGCGATGCATCCAGTGGCTGGATTAGAGATTTGCCAGGGTGGGTCGGTGATTCCCACCGAGGAGGGCCGCCGACTCCTCATGTATCCATTACCTCTATGAGCGTGTATAATATATATTACATAATATCTAGAAATGGACGCCGAAGCTACAAAAATGAATTATTATAGATGTGGCATATTAATTTGGCGAAAATATTCTGTCGACAACGTTTGTTGACCATCCCAAAACGTTTTTAATACTTAATATTTAGCAATACTATGCTGTTTTTGAGCATAATGCTAAATATCTTGCAGTCCTTAGGTTTTGCTAAATATTTAGTAGAAGCAAATCTATACAACTTACTTAATATAAGTTTAATGATTATTCAGCATAATTATGCTAAATGAGGAACTAAAATGTTTTACGTCAATATGGCTTAATGTTTTAAAAAATCATGCTTCAAAACCTAAAATTTAAGCATAATATTGCTAAATAATAAACAGCTTTTTAGCTTTGTTTTTTCTACTTAAATTATTCATCATAATTATGCTTAAATATTTGTTAGCATTACATTAGATTAACCTAAAATTTGCTATGAGCATCTGCGGTTAAAATTAACTATAAAGCTATATTAAAGATATTAAGCCATAAGTGTTAACAGAGGGTAAGGTGAGTTACCTCATAAGAGTCGGACCACCACAAGCCATGTGTACCCCTGAAGGCTTCCCCCGCGCGGAAAATTATAACAAAAATTGATATAAATCTTGCAAAATTGGGGAAAATTGGCAAAAATACAGAGGGGGTCGGCTGGGTAGGAGGTCTGTCCCATCGCCATTACTCTCAAGGGCGTTCGAAATCAATGTATTAAGCATAAACATTTTCGGTGTTCCATTGCTTGAAGATACTATATGCTGCCATGTTGAGTACATGAGGCCCTATAGAATAGCAGATCGTGACAGTGAAGGTGTGAAGGCTCAAATTCTACCTGTCCATGTGGTGTACCAACTTGGCAATATCGCCATTAAGATACCATCACGCGTGTTGCACCTATTTGTGGAAGCCGTCGTGGCAGTTGCACCAATTTTTAGATGATGTCATGCCAGTTGCTTCAATTTGTGGATATTGCAACGTCAGCTACACTAATCTGTAGAAAATTCTGCGTCAGTTGCATCATTTTGCAGATGATATAGTGACTGTATCCGTTGCAAGTGAATAACTGGAAAGAGAACAGCCAAAATCAGCAACTTAAAGGCCTGGAGCATTGCGGTATCTTGTACCGGAGAGTGACATTTGGCAATGTTGCAGATTTACTAAATACTAAGCTCCGACCGTTGGGATAGTAATACCATTTTTAGACATGGAATTTATTTTATTATTTTTAATATTCTACTTTTATTTCTAGGTGGGTTGAGTAACTGAAAAAAATGGTTGCACGTCGTCGAGAAGGGGTCACTCGCATCAGGACCCCTGCTCCCAATAAGCATATATGGTGTTGTGGTTTCATAGCCTAAGGATTTTGGTGATTCAATGTCGCCCCGCAAGCTATCCTTTTGGGTGAAGATGATCCAACATTATCCGATGTGTGTTTCATTCAGTTATGTATCAATATAATGACAAAGTTTGTCAAATGTAGCAAACTTAACAAAGCAAATTTCACTTTTAAATTACCTCCTTTTAAAGCTTAATAATTCAAGCTCTCGAAATCGGCTCAACTCTATGAAAACAGTGTGAGATAGCTGTTATGCGAACAATTTCAACTATTTATATACTGCAAGATATAAACCTAGCGCTGACGAGGTTGGCATCTATTTCTCTAGTCCGGAGCTCCATATTACACCTCTTTGTTGCTAAAACGAATCCGTAATACATAATTTATAAACCCGTCTATATGTAGACATACGTTTCAAGATTGATCTTGTTTCACGAGGGTGACACAGTTGGCGGTTTAGTAGGTGCTATTTGCTAAACTCTTTCCTGCATAGTGTCTCATATATCATACAGGGTGCACACTGAAGCGGTTCACTTGTCTTATTTCCGTGGCGTGCTTTTGCACGTGCCTTGATATTCTCTCGCTTTGCGCGGTTTCTTTACGATAGTGAGTAGGAAACGAGATTCGCAACCGAACGATCAAAGTTTTCCGCCGCTGCGGAAAAAATTTCTTCAACAATCCACGAAATACAAATATATTCATGCGAAAAATGGTGTGGATTTGAATTAGTTGAGTTCTGTATTTAAATTTTTTTTGTTTTATGCTAAACATATATATTTTACCTTAATACACGTCGTAATGATGATATTCTCAAGGCTGAATTTTCAACTTATTATGAACGGAGGTTTCCAGCTGTAGAGTATTTTGTATTGTATCGAGTATCTACTAACAATTTCCATTTTAAAAAATGCTGCGATATAAATGCTTAATTGCTAATATTTCGGCCGCGATTCAACGAGCCATCGTCAGAAATTTGAGAACTATAAAACATTTTTTAGTTCCAAGTAGAAAACGTTAAAGTATTTAAAAAGGCAAATAATAAAAACACAAGATTGCAAATATAAAATGATAAGCTATGCCGAGTAGCCTTGACGCCAGTTTGGAAATAGCATAAGTGGTTTTAAGGCCCATATGTTATTCAGCTTTGGCTTGATGTATCTAATGTTGATATTTTCTAAAATTCGAAGGAACCTTTCTGACAGGTATTTGGAGCCAGAGCTACGGTCTAACATCGTAAAATTGTCACTATTGTTAGCGCTATGACACACTTCTGAGTGTTGGAAGACTGCCGAACTTTGGCATTGGTTATGCGGCATTCACGTTATAATGTGCCCGCTGTTTGGAACTTTTGCCCTTGTAGTCGAGACCCTACTCTACAGACAGTCTGGGGGACACCCATACTGTAAATCAATTGCCAAGGGTGTACAACACACCCCTAGCTACTGGATTTTTTCTTTACAGTGTCGTATACACCCTTAGCTACCAATTTGGCGCGAATTAACTGTAACAGACAGTGTATGTAGATAATGCGGTTTATTAGTCAACTGGGCTGTACAGTGTTTTAAAATGCCCGATATTTGTACCTAGGCCATACGAAAGCTGGGGAAATAATGCCGGACACTGTCCATAAAACTGCAAGCAGACACGGTGTGTTCGACACTGTCGAGAAGTGGTAATACGCGTAACTAGCTACCTATGAAAAAATTTAAAAAATACAAGGGATGTCTAAGACACCCTATTGTCAACAGTGTACCGGACACAGTGTGGTGTACATAGGTTACAAACGTTAGGGACATTATAACGTGAACGCCGCGTTATTATTAAATTTCTAGCCTGTTCTAGCGGATATGCCAAGGTGTTCTGAAATCCTTGTTGCAAGGTGACGGCAAGTACTGCCGACGTAGTCTGCTTCACAAGCAGAACAGTCATAAATATATACAACAAAGCAATTCAGTCCCATTGGAACTTGGTCCTTAAATCTCAAGCTATTTTTGATCCTGCGATTGGTGTCAAAGAGAATGTAGAATTTAACGTTAGGAAACCTGCTCCATAAGTTACTAACCTCCTTTTTAAACTTGCAGGTAAAATCGCCAAAATAGGGAAGTCGGAGGATGATGCTGTTCGGAGAAGTGGTTAAATGTTGTTTGCCGGCTTCGCTGGAGCAGAATTGGTGAATTTTTTGTTGAAAAAACATTGATTAATTTACGAGTGAAATTATTGTTAATGAATATGTTGCTTAGAAACTTGAAATCATTATGTATAACATTGTAATTAGAGCCGATTTCATGTGCTCTGTGGAGTAAGCATTTTATAAGTTGTGCACCGTTATAGCAGTTTATAGTTGTGCACTTTTACAGTAAAAGCACTGTTCTGTTTGTGAAGCAGACAATGCCGGCAATACTTGCCGTCACCTTACAATAAGGACTTCAGAACACCTTGACATTTCCGCCAGAACAGGCAAGCAATTTAACAATAACCAATCCCAAATTTCGATAGTCTTCCAACACTCAGAAGTGTGTCATAGCGCTAACAATAGTGACAACTTTACGATCTTAGACCGTAGCTCTGGCTCCGAATAAAAGTCAGAAAGGTTCCTTCGTATTTTGGAAAATATCCACATTACACCAAGCCAAAGCTGAATAACATAGGGGCCTTTAAAGCCACTTATGCTATTTCCAAACTGAGCGTCAACGGCACTAGGCATAGTTTATCATTTTATAATGTATGTTTATATATTATTCAAAATTATATGTACATATTAATCCAATATATTCAATTATTTGGTTTTAGTTAGTTAGCCTTCATTTGAGTTTATTGCATTGCGCTGGGATTATGTTTTTTGAATAGGCTGTTCGGAACACACTTTAACAGACTGGTGTCCGAATTTTTATACAAATAGCACTTTCGGCCAGTCTTGTCGAAAAAAAATTAAGAGTTTGCGCGGTGTCCTTCTATTTTCTGAAGTTGATTAAATGTCAACATGATGAGTTGCTTAAATTTTAATAAAATATTGCAAGAGAAAAATTGACTCGCTGATGTTGCCGTAAACATAGTCAGTAAACAATTTGTGGCTGGTTTCTAAAAATACCGGTAGCGTGGGTTCTGGCAACCTAGATCGCGCAGTAATTGGTGCTCATTCTGAGAATCATGCGCAACAATCTGTGGTTAACTAAGCAGCTCAGTAAGTACATAAAGTCAAGGCACGCACTCTACCTGGCCTCAGTCTGAAACTGCCGATCCGCTGGTACGCGTTCATTCTTGCTATCAAAAACTAAGCGCTTTCCTTGTAAATTATGCATATTGCAAACACATTAGTGCTTCTATACAGCGGTGTTACCTGAGTTGCACTTAAATAAGATTACATTTGTGATTCTATTATCTTGAGAGCACGTTAGCGCTTCGAGTCTGAGTTCGTTTTGAGAGCACTGCTATAGTTGCACGCAGGTTTGAGAGCACACTGGTGCTCCAATTTGAGAATTTATCGGGAGCACACTTATGCTCCAATTCTGAGCCTAGTGTCTGTAGAACTGAATCAGCAGTGTTGTGGTGAGAGCATAGTGCTGCTCCGATATTGTGCATTCAGTCTAAGGCTAGACACTTCGATCTTACGATCCACCCTCTTAACTCAATCAGGAATAACATACGTATAGGTTTTTTGCGAGGAAAATTGACTAATGCTTGTGAACATATTTGTCTTTGTGTGTTAAATATATAGATATAATTATATTTCTAAAAATAGGGTTTGGATCTTACGATCACTGTTCTCATCTCAATCAGTTCCTATATAATCATCCATTTATTTTACTTGGAGTTTGTTGATCCATCATTGATTGGTAACGTAGTAACAAGCGGTACCTCAAGTCCTGAGTGCGGACAGCTGTAAGTGACGTTTGTCTCTTATAGTTGGTTATAAAAGAAAATAATTTCTTGCACCTAGCAGACAGAGACAAAAATCTGTTACGGTTATGTGAAAGAGATTTAAGTCAGGTTTAGCTCTGTGTTAGAGATTTGTGTCTGTTTCGGGCCTTTGTAAGAGGCAAAAGTCTCGTATGGCAAGCTGCTAGAGACAATTCCTCCAGATTTTTACTATAAAGCAAATTTTTACGGGTTTAATTAACGTTGAAAAGACCACTTTCAAGCTTGGCTTCAATAGACACAGTGTTTAGTTTGTACCGCTGTCGCACAAAGTTTAAAATTTGCAAAAACCTTTATTTGTGTTGTGCTGTGTTAATTTTCGGATCACATTTCTTGTAAACACCAAGTATTAACTATATATGTCCACGTTAACAAATATAATTAAAGCCATGATTCTTAGTTAGCTGGCCCTGTTCGAGGCGAAATTTTGGGTGGAACGTGCATTTACAATAGCAACTACCGCGCGGATGAAGCCAACGCGTAAGGCTTTACGACCGTAAGTTTTCAGCTGGCCCGGATTTGGTTACCACTTATTGCCAACGTGTGGCTACGAGTGTTAAGTCGCCAACCGGTCGAGTGTCTCTGCGTTCGAACATATTAAACTGAGCGGAGGGTAAGGTTCGAGCTAATTACTAAAAATTTATCGGAATAACGGTTTCGTGGTTGTAAGTACGAATATATCCGTTTCGCGTATCAATGCGGAGGGATCTGAACTTTTTTGTAGATCATAGTCAGTGGGGCAGTGTCAATGCTAAATATACGCTGTTGTGGATGCTTAATGGCTGGTTTGATGCTGAGCATTTTGTAATGTTTGATGTGTCCCTATTAGTTGCCAATTTGTTGACCGCTGCGACGGCAGATGGACGACCACAGGTGAGCAAATTTCACGGGGTTTTTTCTTTAACTCTATCCAGGCGGCAATTCGACAATCTTGAACAGATGGCGATAAAATAGGAACCATTTGATCATCAGCTCATGTGTTCGAAATAACGTCCATTTGGCCCATGTTCGTAACAAAATGTTTCTCTATTTTTGGGTTGTTACGGTATTCCTTCGTGGCACTGAAAATATATTATCTTTATGTCGTTCGAGCCGCTTTGACGAGTTGAGTACAATAGTTTCGTTCGATCTGTTGATAGATTGAGGAGCTATGAGCGATTCTGTGAAACGAGTTATAGGAGATACTTGGGTAAACTTTTTGAGTTCCATTGCTAGTGCTGATTCGGAATCGAATCAGTCAAAGCGGTTCGATTGGCATATAAAATTAACAATCTATCGAGAAAAAATTAAAAATAATTTCGAGAAAACCAGAATTAATTTAAAACTGAAAAATATAATTGTCATAAGTATGGCTCAAGCACACAATTTCTCAACCGCACCGATAAGTTTATTACAATAGTATAATGCAACCTAATGGCGCCAGTTGGTCGAGTTTCTTCTTACCTTTATGCAAAGTCATGCCCTTGGAGCATGACTTCTCACCAGTGTCATGCGGCCTTTTAGGCGACGCCGCGTTGCCTCAGCCAAAATGACAGCGTCAGTAGTTGTTGCGTGAAGTACCAAACATTATTTTATTATTATATTATTGTTGTTTTCGCTTTCTCCATACATGCGCTCATCGCGACGAGTATTGAATTCTAATAGCGTCGAACAATAAGCCGTATTATTTGTATGGGAACTCGACTGTTCACAAGATTATTGAGAGCATTTCTATGTTTTTCGACCACGCCGTGTGAATTTCTGTCCCAGTTCAGTGTGGTAAAAATCGCTCTTTTGCTTCAATTATAGGTGAACGATCGTAGCTTATTAAAATGCCTGACCTGTTTAGGTGTCTGATAAGATGATTTTATGTGCAATAAATTGGAAAGTAACACTTGGTTCAATTTTTTGGGCTACCGACGGCTGCCTTTAGTACCCCTAATTTTCGAAAAATCTTAAGTTAGACAACGTCAAATAACGTGTTATAAAATTCTGCATCACTTTCGATAATTTTGGCATACTTTATGATTGGATCGGTGGATAGTGCATCAATGTCCTAGGATTTAGTTAATCTCGTGCATCGTAAGCAATCTCTCAGCTTTTAGCAGTGTTTCTGCTAATAAATTGACCTTTTATTACTACTCTTCCACACGTCACTAATAATATAATTCATCTTAGCAAATTATGGTATGCGTGAATACTACCACACAAATGGATGATTTTCAATATAAGGTTCCTTCACATCACACCGTAAGACCCATTTCTGATATGTGTTTCAGCCTAGTATGTACGTATTCCAGTTTTTTTAATTTTTATTGGTAATCTGTTTGGTTCATCACCTATGTAAGTACTGTATTGGTGAATTTATTGCAACGAAATGCTTTATTTTGTTATAATGAATGCTTTATATAGCTTCGACAGAGCTACGTAAATACCAAATAGCGCATTGCTGCGTGTACAGTTACGAACATAATACACTGAATCAGCTTTGACAAACCGCTAAGGATAGCGCAATACTGTTCAAAAAATTATGCATCATTTAGCTTAAGCTGTGTGCATCAATTCCGGCTCGTGACAAAAAGGTACAGCGACAACCAGCCATTCATAAATAAAATAAATAGCTAAGCTATGCTAGTATATTTGTATGCCTGGAGTGGCTATGTCTCAGGGTTTGATAGCCGGGACGGATTGCTGAAATATATTTATTAAATTCAGTTTAACAGATTGTGTTACAGGGAAAATATTTAGCTCTAGGCACAAAAAACGCAAGATTAGTAGTAAATAAATTAAAACTCATAAATCTAGGTAAAACATATACATAAATATCGCTATTTTCAAAATTTGTGTTTAAGCACCTTTTACAAGCCAACATAGTAGCTGCGTGAAACTCACTCTTTCATACATGAAAACTATGATATTGTAAGTGGAAGGATGTTTTACGAATATAGCACCATATGTATCACCAATTTTTATTTTTTCGCAATTTTCCATCGTCGTCATATATTTCTGGTTTTTAGACCCGATTCCGGCCCTTGTGACAATTTATCAGCCTAGTTTTACTGTTAGTTATATATTAGTAGTGTCTGGCTCGGACCAAAAAATATACACTGGCTAATCCCGGCTACAAAAAGCATGACTTTGGAGTAGCGGAAGACTGTGACAAAATCCTTCCTGCCGCACACGTCTTACGGTAAATTATGCATTACTTCCACGGGTTTGTTTAATTAGCTCGAACTTTATCCGCGCTCGAGAAACCTTAAATCAATTCTAGCTGTTGATATGGGCACCCTATATTTTACTTCAATAATTCACCGTATTTCTTTTTAATTTAGTGTAGCTTGGGTTTACGCGCATTCTTTTTAGTTGAATTAGACAGCACGTGCTGCTTGACACTTTATGTGTGACGTTTTCGCATTCCTGCAGAGTCGGTTGACGTGGTAATCCAATCGGCGGAGCACCGTTTAGTTATGAAACTTTATATCCCGGTATCTGCCTCTGGTGACAACGCTGCCTGAGCTCCTCGAACTAATATTGGCCCGTCTAAATGAAGGCGTACCAAACAGACATGTAAAGTGTTTTTGAGGCGCCTTTGTCGTATACTATCCGGTCAACATATTTGGCAGTCTTGGCAGTTCGTTCTGTCCTCTCTGTAAAGTTAGCATCTTGGGAACTGACCACTTTAACAGCCCGAGCCCCTGTAAGAATTAGAAACTCCAACGTTATGGCTTCGCACTGGTAGGCCGGCTCATATCGAAATATCAGTTGTGGATAACTCGCCCCATGCTGGAGCTCCTGTTAAGTTACGGGGTACCCTCAGTTCCGTGGTGAGCTTCCACAGCATAACTAACGAAATTGGCTTTATCATTCGGGAAGCTCAATGGCATAACAGACCCCAAAGCTTGCCTGCGACTTGGGGTGTCTCCGATGGACAAGTAGCCAACCACAACTTTTGAAGCAACCAATCGGGTTGATAAGCCTGTGCTTCTAAGCGTCCCAGAGCTAAAATCGTTCAAAACTCTTACGCTATTGAGCTAGCTTCTTACGGCAGACGAAAGCGTGTGCCTATGGTGTACCTTCCCATCGAAACCAATGCGCGTTTCCATTTACTTTTATCATCATTTTTGGGTTTGTTACAAAGACGAAATCTTGTTTGGTAAAAATTATATATTCCCCAAATTTTCGCGGCTGTACAGTAAAAATTCATCGACCCTGCCATAAATCAGAAAATATATACAACGCTGAATACGGTCCCAATTTAACATCGACGGGATCCGCTAACACATGTTATCGCTTTCACCGGTTTCCAACATTCCTGTTTTCCATTCTCAGCGTTTATCGTTTTTACATTCAACTAGATTTCATTTCCAAATATTTGTGTGTTTTCTATCTCACAATATTTCTGAATTCTAGAGCTTCGTTTTTACAATTATTTTCCGGCTCCTATGTGTCTTATCTTTCTAATATTTTAAAGTTTTACAAGAGTCTTATTTCGGTAAATTTTCTCGTTTGTAATCGTTTGTTGTTTCCCTAGTTTGCTATTGCCAATGATTTTCCAGTTTATAGATTGTTAACAGTTAACATTTTCTCGTTTTTGTGTTTCCTGTTTATAACGTTTTAAATCTCCAATGTTTTTTATTATATTATTTTCAAGTTTTCCTTCCCCAGCTTTTGTCGTTTTTCAACGTGTTTCCAACTTAATGTTCCAAAACACTGTCCAGCTTCTTGATTCTCAACTTTCCCTATTCCTAAATTTTCCATTTCCCAATCTTAATTCGCAACACTTTTTTATTTTTCCTCTTCGAAATTTAACCAGTTTTCTGTTTGCGAAAAGTTTCAATTTTTTTGTTTCCCGACATTACCATTTCAAGAGTCTTCCGATTTTTACCATTTTTATGTTTACCATGTGTCTTCATCCTAACATTTATCAACTTCATCTTCCGAACACATTCTTGCTTCCCAAATTTCACGTTTCCCAACAGTTTCCCGTTTCTTACATTCCAATGTGTTTTCCGTTTCGTAACTTTGTTTTACATTTCCTTTATCTAGCGTTGCCCGGAATGTACTTTTCCCATTTGAAAAGTTTTCCGTTTACCTACATAGCACCGAGCAACATTTTTGTCGCTTCCAAAAAATTTTCCCAAATTTCATGTTCTACAACATTTTTCATTTTTCGTTTTTAGTTTTAAGTATGTTCCCGGTTCAAAAGATTTTCCAGAGTTTATGCTTTCTCTGTGTTTCGTATTTCAAGAGTTTCTCGTTTCCCAACACATCTTCGTTTCCAAGTGTCTAAAGGTTCCAATAATTGTTGTTTCATGTTTCCAACTTCCAAGGGTTTTCCTATTTTCTAAACATTTCCCGTATTCTTACTATACTTTTTTCATCATGTTCCACCTGCACCACATGCCAGGATTTCTCTAATCTCCTCTTCCCAATCATTGCATTGTTTCTTGTTATATTGCTGCTCCAATACTTTCCAGTTTCTGGGTTTTCATAATATGCAGACATCCCAATTACTCTCAATTCCGTTTTCTGACATTAGTCATTACATGTGTTGGTAATTTACTAGTTTTTCAGTTCCAAAATTTTGTGTTTCATGTTTACTATTTCCCAAGGTTTCCTGTTTCAAGGGTTTCTTGTTTCAAACAAGTATGTAGATTTTCTAGCTTCATATTACCCACGTTCGCACACTTTCCGTTTACCGTGTTTGTTATTTCAAAAATTTCCCATTAGTTACTTTACTGTTTTCTACCACTCGGGTTTCCCATAAATTTTTCACTTCCATAATCTCCCCTTTTCCAACTTTTCCGATTTCTTGATGTTTCTTCGACATGCGATCGTTGTGTTCTCTGACAACGGTTTGTCAATTGTGTCGAAAGGCGATGGTAGGGACAAATCGTAAGTTTATTCATGCATACAGTAGCGATTGTCGTAACCGCGCTGATGCCGCTAGCAACTATATCGTTTATCCTAACTGGCCGGATTGCGTAATCGACCCAAATGGATTTTTTAGGTTATAAATCGTCCAAGAAACGCTGAAATCTAGTTAGAAAAACAGATTTCTGTAAGTTTCCTATATAACATTTTTTTGACAACGGAATCGTCTTGGAGCTGTATAACGTGATAGGGGAGTCCGTCAAAATTAAAATAAAAACTTTGGCTATATGAGTTTTTGATTGTTGGAGGCGAACTGGATATGTGGTAATATCCCAGTGATATATTACTTATGTTTTTGAATATAGTATTTGTATATGATTACTCTTCTGGGACCACCCAGGGTGTTATATAATGGTTACATTAAGAAATAAAATAGTCGAATGTCGAGTTTTTAAGTGAATTTATTGTGGGTTAGCACAGAATAGTTCTATATAAGTATTTAGGTCTCTGCGGCGCTAAAAGTAATGGCATGCATCAAATAAGTCAAGCTATGGGGGCACATATTCAGAAAAATCACTTGTTTAACTGTATTTTTAAATTTTAAATTAAGCCTATTTCTAAATTGGTAGCTGGTGATAATAATCTATCCCAAATAAAACCACGTTTTATAACCAAATTAATCTAGGTTAAAAGCTGAAATTTGTTAGTAATTTTTGGCATTTTTGTATTCTATTATTGGCCCAAGTAACCAAAGTAACGTTATAACGTTATGGGGCATTTACATTAAATTGAGTGCAGGCTGACTTAGCTTTGTCTAATAGTCAGGCGACACTATCATATTGTTCTGCAACAGTAAAAGCCAACTATGAAGACATAAAATTAGCAGCTTAGTTAAAATGTCAGGTTTTGCGCTCGAGTGAGCTCGGACTCAGATATATGTCCTGTATCGTAAGAGCTTACTGTATATGGTGTAATACTGCATTAAGTATAAAGTTAAGCTAAATTTTGAATTTCCAGGTTGGACAGCTGCCATATTTTGTATTTTTCTAAAATTTGTGTTTCTCGTGCTGAATAGCTTCCTAAATATAAGCATCGTTTACCCTATGATGTGTGCAGCAGGGTCGGATTTTGTCACAGTCTGCCGCGGCTTCAAAGCCATACTTGGCTAGCCGCGGTCAGCGGGTGCGTCATTTTTGGGCCGAGCCAGACCCTACAAATATATTTAGCTAATAGTAAGGTATGGCTGATAAATTGTCACCAGGGCCGGAATGGACTCTAAAAGCCAGAAATATATGAGAACAGTGTAGAATCGCAAAAACTGGAAATTGATGATAGTTACAATCATATATAGGTAAAATATCCCTCCAATTACAAAAGCAGAATTTTCACGTATGAAAAAGCGTGTTTTACATAGCTACTAGGTTGGCTTGTAAAAGGCGATTAAACAAAAACTTTGAAAATAGCGAATTTTGCCTGAATTTATGCGGTTTGCTTTTAATTACTACCAATCTTACCTTTTTTGGGCCTAGAGCTAAACATTTTCGATGTAACACAACCTGCTAAACTGAATGTAATAAATATTTTTTCAGTAGCCCGTTCCGGCTATCAAACCCTGAGACATAGCCACACCCGGCCCGTACAAACATACTAGCATAGCTTAGCTACATATTTTATTTATGAAGAGCCGGATGTGGCTGTGCGTTTTTGTCACTAGCCGGAATTGGCTCTGTGACAGAATCCGGCCCTAGGTGCACACATCTTAAGGTAACTGATGCATAAACTAACCGCGTTAGACTGTTGCCAATACCTGAATTTACCGTGCCGGAGAACTTCCAAAATTCAAATTTACCGCGCTGGCCGGTTGCCAATATTTTAATTGTCCGCGCTGGACAGCCGCCAAAATTTGAATTGTCCGCCCTGGACAGCTGATAAATTTGAATTTTTTACGTTGGACAGCTGCAAAATTTGAATTTACCTCGTTGAATAGCTGCTAAAATTTGAATTTCTCCAGCTGGACAGCCACTATAATTTGAAACCTCCGCGTTGGACAGCTGCTAAAATTTAAATTTCCTCGCATTGGATAGCTACAAAAATAGAAATGCAATGCATTGGATTGCAGCCAAAATTTAAATTTGCCGCGCTGGAAAACTGCCAAAATTTAAATTTATCGCGTTGGAGAGCTGCCAAAGTTTGCAATTCCCGCGCTGGACAGCTGTTGAAATTTGAATTTGCCGCGCTGAGCAACTGTCAAAATTTGGATTTTCTACGTTGGACAGCTGCCAAAATTTGAAATTCTTGCGATGGACAGCTGCTAAATTTGAATTTACCTCGTTGGACAGCTGCCAATATCATAATTTCCGTTTGGACAGCCGCCAAATTTTGTATTGCGTTAAAATTTGAATTTCTCACCCTGGATAGCTACTAAAATAAAAATTAACCAATTTGGACAGCTTCCAAAAATTTAATTTTCCGCGCTGGAGAACTGTCAAAATTTAGATTTACCGCTTTGCACGGTTGCCAAAATTTGAAATTCCCGCGCTGGACAGCTGCCAAAATTTGAATTCACCTCGTGGAATTTGAATTTCTCCCAATGGACAGCTGTCAAATTTTGTATTTTGCTAAAATTTGAATTTGCCCCGCTGGAGAACTGCCAAAATTTGAATTTACCGCGTTAGGCATCTGTCAAAATTTGAATTGTCATTAATATTTTAATAAATATATTACGTAATATAAAAATTACAATATATGTCGCATTATAATTTTTTATAACAATGAGGACGGCGAGACGGGTAAATTTGTCCAAAACGATTCCGCCAAACTATGCGGACATTGTATAGAGCTCTCTGTAGCCTCAGGACAAAACTAATAGTCAGCCTTGACTGTGCCAATGTCCCATACAGTCACGCTTCACTGTGGGACAAACTAGAGACAAGGCGCACTCAAGTTATCTTAAAGAAAAAAGAACAGATTTGAGCGGGTGGTTCGGGGGCGGTAGCCCCCGACTTAGGCTTTGGCTTAGTGTGTCTTACATAAAGACCTTAGCTTAGGCTAAGACTAAGGCTTAGGCTTAGTATATCGATAACGGCATGGCCTGCATTTATTTCTGCCTCTCAAGGTTACTTTGGCCCTGTTGTTTACAAAGACGTCGCAAAACTACTATAGCTGTGTTGAAATGGTATGCTTTTAGTACAGAATACGTAGCTAGGAACCGCCGAAATTGTTTATATAGCTTTTATATTTATTTGGTAGTATAGTTCTACAAGTATTTATGTCTCTACGGCCCTAAAGGTTATGCCATGCATCCAATAAGTCAAGCTATGGGCACATATTCAGACAAATGACTTGCTTAGCTGTATACCTAGACCATTTTTTACATTACGACAGAAACCTTTAATCAGATATAAGAGGATTAAAGCCAGTGATTTATTTTTATTTAATTACTGTATGCTATATGTGTACATTCTTTAAATAAAATCTTGTTGTTGTTGTTATGCCATGCATCCAATAAGTCAAGCTATGGGCACATATTCAGACAAATGACTTGCTTAGCTGTATACCTAGACCATTTTTTACATTACGACAGAAACCTTTAATCAGATATAAGAGGATTAAACCCTATCTGATTTATTTTTATTTAATTACTGTATGCTATATGTGTACATTCTTTAAATAAAATCTTGTTGTTGTTGTTGTTATGTTTGAAGCATATTTCTAAATTGATAGCTGGTGATAATCCCACATAAAACCACGTTTTATAACCAAATGCTAGGTTAAAAGCTGAAATTTGTTAGCAATTTTTGGCATTTATGTATTCTGTTGTTTACTAATGCGTCGCAAAAATACAATTTCTGTGCTGAAGTGGTATGCTTTTTGTACATAATACGTTGCTAGGAACCGTTGAAAATGTTTATATTTCTGTTATATTCATTTGGTAGTTTGGGGTTGACCAGGCTACCAGGAGTTCCCGATCCAAACCCGTCCCCAAAACCGGGGATGGATCACTATTTCCTTTATTATATCCCTCCCTCCCTTCTACGGCCTTGGCTTTTCTGTTTCAATTGATGCTAATTTGCATAATTAACATCAATTGTTTTTATTAGCTAACTAGTGTTAGCTTTTGTTTTTCTGTTCTTCAGTGAGTCTGGAGTTTACTTTCGGAGGATTAGATGACCAGAACTTACACATCCGCAGCCTACACATCGCAGAAAATTAACCTAATTGTTTACGAGCTTACCAATGGCAGATCCCTGATTTACGAATTTACATATCAAAGTTTATTGATTATAATTTTATTTTCGGAAATTTGTTACTTAAGTAATGACGGTTACCTAGCTACCTATTGCTATTCTTTTGAATTGTATGGCTTGCTTATGAATTTTATACTTATTGAATTTAACACTTTTATCTGGCTTTGTTCTTGATGTCGCGAATGATGCGAAGTTGTAAGTGAATAATTGGTAAGGGAAAGAACCTGGAATTAGTGGATGAGTGAAAGACCTTGGCCTGCTGCGGTATTGAACCAAAAATAACGTTGAGTTCCGAGTATACTTTATACATAGGTACTTATCACTCTAATAATTTACATTATTTGTTTTATTATTCCCAAATAAATCGAGTTAGTACGAGCTTAAACTAATCATAACTGTATTTGAAATAACTCGTGCCTAGCTGAACTGTCCGGCAGCGGGAACGCTAACATAAGGAAACTGATTAGCCTAATTCTAAGGAAAAGGATAAGGTAGTCAAATAAACGTACGTGTCGAACCGTCCGACGGATACGTTACTAGCCCAAAAGGCAAAGTAATAGATATCAGTTACTCAGGATCTCTCAATGAATGGTCCGGCACAGGTAGCTCTAAGGAAGCTCAATAGTGTAATTCTAAGGCAGAGGTTGAGGTACTCAGATAAACTTACGGATCGAACCGTCCAGCGATCTCGTGCCAACCTCAAAAGAGGAACTTGTAAGGAAGTACTAGAGTAAATCTAAGGCAAAGGTTGAGGTATTCAAATAAACGTACGGATCGAACTGTCCGGTGATTTCGCACGAACCTCACAAGAGGATTTCATAAGTCTTATGGTTTTAAAATGTTTTCACATATATAGCTGGTTTACTATTGGGTTTAAATAATTCAATTGTTTTTCTCAGAATAGCAAACCTTCGGTTATACTTATTCGCTCTCCTTATTTTTACAGATTCCCGTAATGATTGAATATTAGAAGCGATTCGATAGGAGAAACTCTTTCAAGTTATTAGCAATAACTAATGTTTAAATAAATGTTAAGGAATTTCACAGAAGCCGTGAGTACCAAATTCAAGTTTTTAAAACATTTTATGAATTTATAGTTGTGGTCAAACTCACTAATTATCGTGACTCTTACGCATAAATGGGAGCGCCATATAAGCTCGGTATCGAAACTTATCTTGCAACATAGTGCTTATGGTTCGTTATTCGGGGACCACGGGGCCAGTTATATTCGTTTGTGTTATGAGATATGAATTCTCGAATCTGCGAAAATTAAGCTTGTGGGCAAAAACTGGGGATTTCCCAGTTTGGAAATGGGGCAGTTGAAAATACTGGTCTGGCCACGGCCCTCCGAAAAGTGGTGCGGGGGTGGGGCGTATTCATGCCCGGGGAAAATTTCAAAGTAAGTGAACATATTTCGCTTAGAAATACTAAATATTTCCATATTTTCCGTGTAGTTTTACTGCCGTGCCTGTATTCTTAAGCTATAAAACGACGTTTAAACATGCATAAATAGTGGAAATTAATATTTATAAATCATTTTGATTACAGAAAAATATATATTGAGACAAAGGATATAAAAGGAGTTGTTTTTTAGTGTTATATACAAAGTCATTATTCTTGTACAAACTGTTTGGTAAAATATTTTAGATCTTTGCCGATTGCACGATTTAAGTATATAGTTCCGACTTAGACTTGTGTTATAGTGTATTGGGTGAACCGAACATTTGAGTCAAACCGGAAAGTCGTAGATTTGCTGCATTATGGAAATGACAAGCGCACAGTTCGACGCCACAATGGATAGGTACCGTCAGGTACGTTTTCGATATTTTTTATCTAAAATATGTATCTTATTGCAAGCAGTAAATTACTGGGATTAATGAAACTGAATAAATGGCGGCCTATAATTTAATGTTTAAAACACGGGTGGTGGGAGTTTCCACGGACAGCTCTAACTTACTTTTCCAAATAGGGGAGGCCCTCAGGTATTTCGACCTCCACAGATGCCCCCACGTAAATTTTGGCAACTCTAATTCATGCCCTCTAGGTACTTTCTTGCACGACTAAAAATTATATACCGGATTTTTCTCTTATGGGCAAAAATCCTCAAATTATTCCTGTGGATAAAAATCGCTAAAATTTCGTTTTTGTGCAACTACAATATTGTAATCTGTACTAAGTGAAACGTTTTTGATGTTATGTAACAGTGACAGTTCTTTGTGGCCCCAGCTAATCTGGTGATCCCCCAGTTCCTAACTAATAATAATGGCCCCCTGGTTTTTTCGGCTCTTCCAGCAAACTAGGAAACTCTAGCTCATGCCGTACAGGCATAATTTTGGTCAGTCTAAGGGAAAATAGGGAATATTTTTAGTCTGTCGGTGTAGTTCATAACTCATGTTTCGGTGCATGGCCTTCGAATTTTCGGTTCTTTGTCAAATCTGACCACTGTGGTATATACCGGTGTTTCACAGCCCATATCTCGTACAGAGGATTCACATTTAAAAACGGAGGCCAGTACCAGAATCATGACATCGAGATCTAGAGTATTGCTTAATACCGATTTTTTTGTGCGATGTGCCTGTGCTGCTTTATTCCCGGATATCGTTCGTCAACCATTTGCCTAAGACATAGATTTTTCACACTTCGGAATGTTATTATGTGCTTGTGCCGCCAAAAGATTATACATTAAGTTGCCAAGCGCGCTGAATGCGATGGTTTTGTCATATGGAATAATTTGCACGCCGAAATATTACACTGCCCTCAGTGATTTACGATTTTATGCATTCAGCCATTATTAATATATGGACTAATGGATTTGGCTGCTATTCCTCTGGAGTTACTCAGTGTTTGCTTGAATGTACACTCTCAGAATATTTGAGAAAGGGAGAGAGTGATTTTACTGTAACATTTAAAAGATAAGTTTCTAGAAGATATTTTAGTATATAGCTAACATTTAGATCCAAAAATACAATTAATACATGGGACCATGCTAATATTGAAAGTTTTGGAAATGTGTGTCCGGACTTGGACTCCTATAAAAGGTAAAATTATTACTCGAAAAGGAATATTTCGACCAAAGCTCAACGAACTACGTACTCATGCAACTCCGCAGCTCCAGTTTATTTTTTCATAAACCACCCAATACAGTTACACGATGCTTAATTCATTGTACAAAAAGACCCATAATCTCACGCATACTGCATGAAAGATTGTAGTGATTCGATCCTTTTTGGTGCATCTAAGTGTCAAAACCCCCATTTTAAACGTTAGAAAGAAACAGACGTAGCACAAAAACTAGTTTATATCTCGCAAGGGAAAGTGAAACGGAGCGAGCCTGGTTTCATGTTTGAGTTATCATTTTGTTTGATGGTAAAATACATGAAATAGAACCATTGCCCCTGGTTTCCTGCAGGCCTTAAGTGGTCAGGGGTGGTAGGAATCTCGTTACTTACCGCCTGCATTTGTACAGAGGGCAATTATGATAGCGTAGGAACCAGACCTTCTTCCAGTAGGATAGGTAATACGTCGGGCCACTCAATACTGACAATCAGTTTATAATCCCAAAGCTTAATATAAATTGTGCGAAAAAATGTATCTTGTAATGACACCCAACCAGGTCATACATACGTTAGCCTTTTCAATCAATGCAAAAAATGCACAATATCGGAGTTCGCGCCATAAATAACGCATCTAATAGAAATTAATTCCTTGATCGTAACACCAAAAATGTTTATCTAATAACCTGCACAAACTGCAATATACAATATGTAGAAGAAACGGCCATATCATTAAAAGAAAAATATAGAGAACATAGAAATGCAGTAAATACAACAAAAAGCATAGCAAGGCAATAGGTTGTCACTTTAATTTGGTTTTGGAATGTGTTCGTGAGACAAAACTCAAGAAAACGACAATATCTCCGTAACCGGCTTAGTTATGTGTGAGTTATATTACCCTCATTTTGTAGAGCAATTTATTCTTTATGCAGTGGTACAGTGTGGTTATTTTAGGTATTTGTGTTAATTATTGATCTTATTGTTTTCTTATTTTCAGTTGGCCGCTTTTGCTGCTAATGGTGAAACACATTCGCTTGCAGTTACTTCTGGTATGTATATGTAGATAATTCAGAGATGTTCATTTATGACTGCAATTGAATGGGGAAACAATGTGTCAGTTACATTAATGCAGGATGCAAGTTACATTTTTGAAACATTTGTTTACATGGAGTTGCTAGTACAAAGTGTATGCCTGCATGACTGTTTAAAACTGTGATTTGAAACGAAGTTGATGTGCGTATGCTTATCACTTTCCATTTGGCCATTCAAGCTAGACCAATGGCTGGGCAAGTATATAAATAAAGGGTGAAGTGATAATCTTCATCGGAAGTCTCTTTCTATTTTCTAGCTAATCTTGCTAATCAAGAATACCTATGATCGAGCTCAAAATGAGTCTAATGCCCTTCCCACTTCATTCAATAAAAATATCCCAATATCCCAGGTCGCACGTTCCGCGTGGCCGTTTTGAACTATCGGGTGCCAGATTCTGCAAAGGAGCATCTGTTGGGTAGTGAGCCTACAGCCATTGGAGCAGAAACTTCTAGACGTAAAGCTCTAAAAATGGGTAATAATTGCTGGCTTATCCCAACTACCAAAATTATGCCTGGCTGGCCTGTCCACAGTGGGTGTGGGGAAGCACCCCACTTTTCAAATCCCCCAGGTTCGTGAGATCTTCCCCTATGTCCGTTCCCCGGCACTCGGCCGAAACCCCCACGTCCAACTAATTCCAAAAATTTTTTATGTCTGAAAATTTATATTTTTTGTTTGTAAATTGTTTTTAAACATTAATTACCACTATTTATAATGCTAAAATATCGTTTTTTAGCATGAAAATACATTCATGGGAGTAAAAATGCATGAAAATATGGAAATATTCAGTATTTTTAAGCAAAATTTGTCCCCTCACTTTTAATTTTGCCCCGAGAATGAACATGGTGCCCCCGAAGTTTCCCCTCCCCTACTTTTCGGAGGGCTATGGACAGTCCAGCCTGGAGGCATTCACCCAGTTCGGAAATTGGACGAATTGAAAAGGTATGGATTGATTCCTCCAGTTCACTTTAGGTTGGGCGCTGCCAAACTTAACCTGGGGAGACTTAAAGTACGGTAACCGTCAGAAAATGCGGGGAGAATGTAAATTTTAAACCGATGCTACTTGTGTTTGCTTAAGAAATGAAAATTGTTGTGGTTCTTAGCCCCACGGGTGAAATTTGGGGTTTTTTTACAAAATAAGGATAATTTCACGCTGTTTTAGACCACGGGACAAGCAATGCCATAATTTTTAATCCAGCAGGAAAGTACCCGGGGGCAAGAAGGAACCCGGAGATGCAAAAATTTAGCTGCGGGGCATGAAATGGAGAAGCCTGGAAATATCGAAATACTTGCGGGCATTCCATCCCCTATTTTGGAGAATCCAGAATTTACTACTTAAATAGTGACGATGCATCTGTCAAGACTGCGTCGTATAGTAGAGATTGTAAGCAAGATTTTATATTGTTTATCATGCCTTGCCAAGGCAGCTCCAGTTTCAAGATATGCCTTATTTGACAAGCGTAGCAATATTCGGGGAACGTAAAAAAGTGGAAAGACTCGAAATGTGTCAGAAATGAATCTGATATGGTAGTTGAGTTCGATAGTCTTTGTATTATTGATTTAACAAAGTTTTAGATTCGAAGTTTATTTCCGGAATTATAGGCACCCGGAGCGAACTTCGACTGATGGGGCAACATTGACTTCAGGTCGTACCTTATCACTATATCACAATTCTCATCTTATGGTACACTTCACAACAGATCACGAAATAATGTTTATATAGCTCACACCGGTAGAGCCCACAGTACTTTCTAAAAACTAGTCAAAGTTGTCCCAGTGTATGGTCACTGTAGCACCAAATTTATCTGAATCCATCCTACCAAAGATGAGTTATCATTTGCACCGACATACAAAAAAGAAGTTTGCACGAATTTTTGCTGTGGTCCACGCCTTGAGCAGAAATTGTGCTGACGTAGTTGCAATTCATTGTGCACATATCTTTTTTGATTTCCTGTTCAAAGTTTCACAAACCCGATTGAAAACTATTACTGTAACACAGAGGGCTGACTGCACTCCCTAAGTAACTACGGGCGTGTGTTGCACACTTGTCTACATGTCTTGATGTTTTAAAATGTCAGTCCGCAATGTAGTACTTCTGTCCAGCTAAGACCAGCATGCAGAAAATATGTCATTGCAGGTGACAGAAGCCGCGACGTATATCAATCAGTGTTCACTTCTCGTTACAAGTCCAGTCCAGAAATGTTGGCTATATTCTCTGATCGTAGTCGGACAGAAATATGGCGGACGTTGTGGGTTTGGTTGGCTGAGGCACAAAAAGTAACTCTAAAATGAATTATGCTACCTATTGTGTTTTATCGATATATTACACCTACTCATACATGCTAATAGGTAATGCAATTTTGGCTCTGGATGGGGGTTGAGGAGGTCCTATCTGTGTGTGTCTGTCGCACCTGGATCTCGATAATGGTTGGGCGGATTTTGATGCAAGAGAGCTCATTCGAACCGCAATGGAATTTAGGTGTAGTGACGGAGCCCGATTTTTGAATTTTTTCCCGTGGGAAAAGTTATGGAGCAAAATGACGTCATTTTGACCCATTTTTCGGGCACCCCCTCCAGTTTTTGCGACTTTTCTCAATAAGTAAACGAGGTATCCGCAAACTAATAGGCCTTTTCCATGTAGCTTTACCAAAGCTTTCCAATGATATATAACAAGTTTTTTAACTACTTCCCAATGTAGAGCCTATAAGCTTATAGTTAGCGCCAAATTTCATATTTGGTGAAAAGTCGTGGGAAATGCACCTAAATGTGTGTTTTTTGTTGCTTTTAGTGTCTTGTATGGGGTTTTCTGGGCCAACAAGCTCATTGCGAGTGTCAAAAATATGTGTGGCAAATATTTTTCACACTTCTGCTTCATACTTGGTATGAAAAATGAGATTTTTCTCTAGTGTCGGTTTGAATTCTCTAACGTTCTTTTCACGGTCAATTTAGGGTTTTATTGAATTATTAAATTGTTAGTTGATTGTTTTTGTAGTCGTTGTATGATGTTTTGTCTACTGCATACGTTGGCTATCAAAAGAGGCGGGCGTAACTATGACTCATCACTCACATTTTATATAATGCTGCATTTGCGTACTGTGTGTAGGCTTTGTTTGTGTGTGTTCTCTACAACAGACTTCGGGGGATTGTTCTCACCACTCGAATTCTGGCTCGCAAGCGAGCTTCACTAGTTTATAGCTGCGTTGCACATTATATTACTTTACTACAATGTAGACTGATTTACAATGTTTACAAACGCACTGACTAGTGCTTGACGCAGCTTATAAATAGTCAGGCTTACAGCTAAGTCCCTCTAAATTATTCATACTCTGTTACCGAGTTGGGCCAGTTTAATTCTAACGTACCCCGCACACTTCTGAATGTGTAAAACAGCTGTAACAAGCGTCGAGCTGGCTTTGTTTTGCTAACTCCTGCAAGGTTAAGATGAAAAATTCTTACTGAAATGTGTCCTACTTCCGTTTCACACGGCAATTTGCTGAGTTAATTTTTTTCTTCTTTGCTCGTATTGGAACTTGATTCCTTGTGTATATTTCGTATGTTTGAACGCAGATGAATCAAAAATGTTGAAAGTTTCTAATAAAAATTTTTAAACCATAATTCCGGTTCGGAATGGTTTTGCCTTTTGCCGGAACACGGTTTTCGCAGGAACCGGAATTCCGGTTACTCCTTGGTATATATAATGTTATGGGTTCTCTATTCGCAGAACGTTTTGCCAGGGGGCATGATCCGGGGGGACTAGCTGGGAACCAGGGGCATTTTGTCGGAAACGCTTCCAAAACACTTGATGAAGAGACAGCAACTTTGATATAAATATTGACAAAATTTACCAAATTTTTGGTTTCCTGACGGAATTTTAGTACAAATTTCATGCGTTTAGGAGTGTCTTTACCCAGCGGCAACAAAAAAATTCCGTCAACAGGCGTTTAATTGGGGCAGAGCTCAAAATTTTTCCAGGAGGGTACGAATTGAGGGGCACATTACTTTTGCCAGAGGGCACTTAAAAATGCCAGGGGGGTTACCACAACATCCCCTAATTTGGAAAATCCATAATGTTTCGATGTTTAACTTTCAATATGTGGTTGTTTTGAAATTTTAGCTTTTTGTATCAAGGACGCATGAATAACTCTGTACACGTTCGATTAATTCAATATGTGGTATAAAACATGGTGCCCAAATGTCGTAGTCATACTCAAGTATATATAGCACGTACATAACATTTATACGCTCTTAAAAGTGCAGTCACGTTTTTATCTTTAAGCGTCACGTTGAAAAATGTCTGCTGCGGAAAGTGCTCATTGAGACTACAATGTTGTGGAACAGCAGGTTTGGGGGATCACTTCCTGGGCTGCTGTGGGACCAAGCAGATTTTGTCGACCCTTTGCCAGAAATAACGATTTTTCGAATTTCGTCATATTATTGTGTGTTGTTGATAATGATTTTTTATTATCTAGATTCCAAGTTGGTTATATATTTTCATGTTATTTAAAATAGCCTGTAGGTGTTTAACTGTTTAGGTTCGTCCAATACCATGATGTCTTTTTAATAGAACTAAATTATTTAATTATTATGACTGTCAACCAAAGATACCTTTTCGTGGATTTTCAGTGGGTTTCATTTTGAGTACTGGTGAACTCGAATTACCAAAAGTATATCGTCTTTCGTCCTTCAGGTAAACCCAAAATAGGGTTTGGGACACGTAGATGGCGGTTCTCGTTCACCAGATCAACAATGTAAGGCCTCAGAGGGTCCAAAAATTTTTCTAGTCTGTCCATAGTGGGGGACTTCACTCCAAACTCCATGTTCGTGGGATTTTTCCCGCGTGCTCCGCCGCCACCTCGGCCGCATCCCTTCCCCCAAACTTTCGATTTAAGCCATAATTTTTATTGCTCAAATTAAAGTTTTCATTTTCAAGTTGTTTTAAATATTACCACTATTTCTAATGAAAACATATGGTTTTATAGCCTGGAAAGGCTTGCACGACAGAAAAACTATATGGAAATATTTAGCATTTATTTAAGGAAAATTTATCCCTCCGCCTAAACTTGAAATTTCTCCACTGAATTTGGCGTTGAACTCCCGTTTTTGGAAGGAATTGGACAGGCTAACGTTTAGGGTTGTAAACGTATGCAGCAAACATAAAGTAGCAAAATTTTAGGACCTTGGTCTGGACATTTCTGACTCTCAAATCACAGAACTGAAGAATAACATTAAAAATATCGCATGGGATTTCATTGCCCGTTGTGAGATGGAAACAAGACATGATGTTATGGCACACATTCATGGTTTCAAAGCTGTTTGTCCGACCGCTGGTGGTGTTATCCATCAAGGCGCGACTTCAGCGTTTGTGCAGGATAACACTGTAAGTTTAAATTGCGTTTGGTTGCATATATTAAATCGTTTTCGGTTCATCCACTTTGTTTTCTTTCAAAAAACGTAATTAAGCTAGGCGTGGATTTATGAAAATTGATTCTGCAATAATTACTGTGTCGGGTACACTCGATAGTACTTTTTGCCGTTGAATTTATTGTCAGTTGCACTGAATCTTAAGGGAATTTGGAACAGTCCTTTTCATAAATCCATGCCATCCACATTGTTTTCTTTCAAAACATAGTTAATCTAGGCGTGGACTTGATTCCTTGTGTATATTTCGTATGTTTGAACGCAGATGAATCAAAAATGTGGAAAGTTTCTAACAAAAATTTTTAAACCGTAATTCCGGTTCCTATGGTTTTTGCCGGAACACGATTTTCGCAGGACCGGAATTCCGGTTACTCCTTGGTTATATATAATGTTATGGGTTCTCTATTCGCAGAAAATCTTGCCAGGGGGCATGATCCGGGCTGACTAGCTGGGAACCAGGGGCGTTTTGTCTAAAAATTTTGTCGGAAACGCTTCCAAAACGCTTTTGATGAAGAGAAAGCTATTTTGATGTAAATATTGACAAAATTTACGAAATTTTTGGGTTCCGGACGGCATGATGTTATGGCACACATTCATAGTTTCAAAGCTGTTTGTCCGACTGCTGGTGGTGTTATCCATCAAGGCGCAACTTCAGCGTTTGTGAAGGATAACACTGTAAGTTTAAATTTTTAAATTGCGTCTGGTTGCATATATTAAATCGTTTTTCGGTTCATCCACTTTTTTTCTTTCAAAAAACATAGTTAAGCTAGGCGTGGATTTATAAAAATTGATTCTGCAATAATTACTGCGTCGGGTACACTCGATAGTACTTTTTGCCGTTGAATTTATTGTCAGTTGCACTTTATTTTTTAAGGGATTTTGAACAGTCATTTTTATTTGCATATTCCGACCATGTACTGTTACGTACAAGCTGGCATCGTGTCACTGGGTTTTATTTAGTTTAAAAAGTATATAAATAGACAAAGCCGTTGTTTACGAGAAGCTGGAAATGAGTAAAATTTTGTTTGAAAACGTACATATACATACGAAAACCAGATTACCGATGTCTGTAGCAGAATAGATATATACAACTACAAGAAGTATTATCAGAGCGTAGTGTAAGTGTAACAAAGTGGAGATTGTGTGTTGCAGTGAAATGTTTTAAATTCCGTCTGTGTGTATGATTGCTCGGGAACGGCTTAACCTATTTTCATGATCTTGTGCTCTTTCGAACCGGCATAGTCGATTTGCCTTGTACATCCCCTAGATTTTTTGATTTGAAGTCGGGTTCCGGGGTCAGAAGTCAAAATGATGTTTTTTGTTTTTCGATTAAGGCGTCGGCTTTGGAGTTATGGGGTTTGACGTTTGAGGTATGGCATCCTCGTGGTTCCTCGATCGAAATTTTGTTTTGACGTCCTGGGCGGCTTGAAAGTTTTACTTGGGAATTTTAGACATGGCAAACTCATTGTGGAGCGAAGCCGAGCGAAGCGTTTTTATTTTCTGTCTGGGAGTAAAAAGGTCGATGTCCGTCCGTTCATTCGTTCGATCCGGCGGATCTCAAGAAGCACTGAACCGATTTAAAAAAAAAACTTTTTTTGTTTGAAAGACTATCATGTCAGAGTGTGCACCTGATATTTGGGATTAAAAAATTTTGACTGGTTAATTAGTAATTATGCAGTTAAAATAGAGAATTTTGCAATATTTGTGTTATTTATTGAAATAGAGTCGTTTCGATCAAACCATTATAGGGTTTTTGGGTCAAAGAATCCAAATACAATATTTTTACCAATGATAAAGCCCTATGCAATGTAGTTACAAGAACATAAAATTGAGTACATTCGTAATGCCACAGCCAAAGCTCCGCTCACAAATGTAGTTCCACTACCGACTAGTTCTGCGATCCATTGTTCCATGGGTACGAGGGTATGGCGCCTCCATGGTTCATCGATCCAAAATTCCCAATTTTATTGTGACATCCTGGGAGGCTGATAGTTTTCACAGGGGTTTTCGGGCATGGGAAACTTATTGCCGCTTTTAGTTTTGTTCTAATTTGTGCGGTATTGTGTGATATCCACGTATATCATATCGAGAGTCGATTGGCTGTGCACGCAAAATACGTAGGGGTACATAATATATTTTACTACGCTCTGCAATCTAGATACAGTTACTAGTACTAACTAGTTTCTCCGCAGGACCAAAAATAGTACGTAGGGGACTTTGAGCTGGGCTCACATCTCTAACCTGTGGGCCAAAAATACCTTGGGTAATTTTCACTCAGAATAGCTGACGGAGCTCCATTATGATACCTCCAGTTAACCGTACCCCCTCTCCCTCGGTTAACTGGAGGTTTTATAATGGAATTTTACCGTGTTATCGAGTGTACAACTAGATTTGTTTTTTGAGCTGCCCAACGATTTTCTTGCATAAATTTGCAAATGGTCGATAAGGATTAGCTTCGATTTTGGTCATTAGAAGTCCCCAACATTAGGTATAAATTTGTCGGTGTTGCTTATGTAACTCAGGAGTTATGTTGTGAACAATACTGCACTTATGTATTTAATGTTAGAGTCTATTGAGACAAGATTTCGTTAGCAAATGCAGCTTTTTGCTGCAATTATAGAGCACTGCGTTATGTTTTGCGTAATTTTATGAAGTTTCTAATTTTGATCTTAGCTCCATTATCTTTCAAAAAGTCCATAATTGGACAGCTGTTTCTGGTCACGTACTTTTATTAAAGTAATTTCAGGAGCTTATTCTCATTAGAGATGCCCTCGACATCGTCATTGTGAAGGTATTTATTACTTTATATATCGTTAATCTATGTTCGGCATGGCGATAACGACAACGATAGCATGCTATATGTAAATGAGCATCTGGTCGGTTTAAACTAGTTTCAATAAATTTAGTTAGCAAAACACACTGACCTCTCCACAGAGGGGGAGGTAGCCCCGGGATTTTGGCTGCTTCCCACTTCCAGGTAAATTTTGGCTTCACCTCATGTCAACCACACCAACATTTTATGTTGACAGAAAAATGATTATTCTCGCTAAACTCGTTGTTACGAAACTCAATACTACACCTTATACTTCTACCACATTCCTAAAAAAATGAAGTGCGACTTGCATAAATGCACATTTTCAGTAACAAATATTCAGCAAAACCATCGGTATACATGATGTAAATGCACGAAAACGCGAATAAGACAATAACCACCAGTTGACCTGGGGAAGGGGCTACGATTTTCCCCAAGTAACCTATGGAGAAATTCCCCCAGGTTATGGCTGGGGTGCCCAGAGTAAAATTTTGGTTCTGTGGGAGGCCAAATACTGTCCAAATAGAGGAGTTTTAGTTAGCGACCGCTTACTGTCTTCAACTTATTGAACTGGGTATTTTTATATGCATATAAATAAGGTTGGTTTGATTGGCATGTTAAGATTTTTAGGTATTGGCATGTTTTCGGACAATATGCTTGGTCTGTCATGAGAATTTTCAGACTAAATGCCTCAACTGTCGTGAGAATCGTAGAACATTATCGGTTAGATTTTCGAAGACTGCACAATTTTTTGTACTAAAATGGGAATCTTTTTAGTTCCCTTTTTAGGCTAAAAACGAATTCTAACACAGCAATAGGTTAGAGGAAATGTAACTGAACCTATATCTAAAACGTGTCTTTTCTCTATGGCTTAAACCGCAAAACCCTAAATCGGGCTGAAAAAAATGAGTTAAATGCACACCACCGATGTATAGCTGACTTTTCTTGACTGCCAACTGAATTATTGCGCTGACATGAATTTGTATGAATGCTGCCGTAAATTGTGGTTCTTTGGAACCAAATCAATGAATGTCTCATTTAACGCTGAGTAGTTGTTTAAGCTCTGCAGCACACTTGTTTTTAATCGAAAAATTAACCAAATTTTAATCTGTAACTGACAACTCAAATAGCGACTCATCAGTTACCTTGTTAATCAGAACGTAGTGGAGCTTGTGTGTTGCAGGGGTGAAAGCTTTTAAATTATGCCTGTTTGTGTGATCGACCATAACTCGGGAACGACTTAACCTATTTTTATGATCTTCCATCATCATCATGATCATCATTCGAACTTCCAGCATGTACATCCCCGAGCGTTTTTTGATTTGGGGTCTGGTTCCGCGGTCAAAAATCAAAATGTGGGGTTTTTCGTTTTTTTACCTCATTTTAGTACCATTCACGGAAGCAATGTGATTTTTATCTTACTTTGATTGACTGGTGATTGGTTTTTCATAGTAAAATGATAAATGACGACGCTTCTTTTTTGTTTTTTGATTAATTCTCCGGGTTTGAGGTATGGTACTCCCGTGGTTCCTCGATCTAAAATTTGAATTATTTGTTCTGACGTCCTGGGGCTGAAAACTTTCACTTAGAGTTTTCGAGCATGGGAAACTCATTGCCTTTGTTGGTTTTGCTCTGCGACACGTGGTCTCTTGGGTACGGAAGTATGGCGCCCCTCGACCCAAAATTCCTAATTTTATTGTGAAGTCCTGAGAGTCTGCTAGCTTGCACTTGGGGTTTTCGGGCATGGGAAGTTTATTGCCGGTGTTAGTGTTGTTCTAATTTGTGTAGTGATATCTACATGCGTATCGACGTATGCTATAGAGAGCTGATTGGTTGTGCACGCAAAAATTTGTAGTATATATTTTATAAAAATTTGTTTTTATAACATTGTAATACAACAACCACAAGCACCAGCGATTAAATGTGGTGAAATTTAGATGTTATACAGGAGGTACTATGTAAAATTGATATAATGTTGCAATGCAGATTTCATTGACGCGATTAAATGATATGAAATTTAGGTGATACACTAAACTCTCCAAAATAGGGGTGGCATGGGGCCCAGGCATTATCAAGTGCCCCCTGGCAAAATTTTGGGTGCCCCCAAGTTCAACGCAATTTTTTTTATTTTCGTTCAGTAAGAACATCCCCAATTGACACAGAGTTTGTTAAAAATTTGTACTAAAATTCCGCCTTAAATTTTGTCAAAAATTATGTTCTCTCCATCAAAACCGTTTGCAACATGTTTTTAACAGTTTTCCTTTTTCAAAATTGGTCTCCCCTTGGTTCCGAAGCAGGGGTCCCCGGGTTATGCCCCCCTCCCAAAAGTTTCAGCAGATGGAGAGCCCAGACGCTTAGGGACATTTTGATAGTATTTCCATCTCTTCGTACCTTTCCAGTACGAGCCTCAGCGGGTTCCTGCTATGTTCCATCATATATTATATGAGATATTGTGTTACTGTAACCATATATAACGATCAGTATGATAGACTCGCGTGATTTTATTTCAGACTAGTAGCATATCTGGGTGGCATAGCTATACACGAACCTGCAAGTACCCGCTTATTGCGTTTATAGGGACTCACAATGTGGAGCTACATAGAGGATAGGTGTATCGCCATATAACAGACCCACATAACATCTATGTAAGACCCATATAACATCTATGTGGCTCAAGCGGGGTTACTGAGATATTGTGGTTTTCATGTAATTTGGGTTCCATATGCCCATTCAAAATCCGTTTCACTCACTACACTCAGAATTCAAGTATTCCCAGAGTGTTCCACTGGACTCACCTGACACTAAGCTGTACGGAAAATAAGGATAATAAATTGTTACTTTTTTATTTCCTCCTAAGAGGCTAAGGCCACAAGTGGAAGCACTTGCATTGTAAATGTTTGACCAAAATAGATTCTTCAGTTATCATGTTGCATACATTAACAGCAAAGTTGCATTCGATTATATATTTCGATATAGATCACATCGCTGTACGTCTGTGAATTTATTCTTATCCTTGCCGCATACAAACAAAAGTTTACAACTTTTTAAAAGAGCCTAACAAGGCTGGATTTAATTTAGCTTCTTGTACTCGGACTTACAATTTGAATTAGTTAATGCACGTTTATGTGTGCTGGGGTCTTCCTCTGACAACAAGCAACCTTTAGTTTTGACGTATTGTTTTTTTGCAGCTAGCGAGATGTACCGAACGACTCGCAAAATTTGCTGATAAGTGGAAGACTCTGCCGACTGTCGGTCGAACTCATTATCAGTAAGTTTTATCTCAAGAACTAAAAAGTTTAACAGTAAGATACCGCTAATGAGAAAAGTAGAGATAACGCTATATCGTTATTTTGAGCGACGACCAACAGTTTGTGCCTGGTATCTTGCAGCAACTTCAAGCTGTCTTTATAAATTAGTTCTCATATACAGTATGTCTCCGGATCCCGATAAGGTACGTGACTTGCTTAACCGCTTAACAGAAGTACAGCTGATTTTCACTCGGGATTAAAAAATTATGTGCTACGTTAGGGGATAATTCAGTTTTTTCCTTCAGAGACGGAAGCTAAAGGAGGCAATGGATTGCTTTATTTGGCGGATAGCTGGCTTTTTTAGTAATGTGGTGTAACAAATTTGCGGTTACATAATGGCGTTGCAACCCTGTAAAATAAAATGCTTCCCATAGAGTTTATCATCTAATCCCGTTTCATAGGTTTATCTGTTATGTCAATAAAACGACGCCACCTGGATGCTTAGTTGTTTGACCCATTCAGAGAAATGAAATTTAGCTTTAAATTATAGCAGTGTATAACTTGCTGAGACGCACTGCATTTAGAACGTTATATCTAACACAACACCGTAAGATAAAGCATTTCCAGTATTCCACATGGCTGACAATTGTCTAACGCTAGTAGTTGGCAAAAGAAGGCGCAGTAAGTGGAGCAAGTCAGCGTTAAATGTTATTTTGTGGTTCCTAGTTGAGTTGCATGAGTCACTTTTAAACAAATTCTACGTAAATTACACCGCTGAAACCTTCAGTGAAATGTGTCAGTAATTATTAGCACATCACAAGTGCTGAAATAATGGTGTGTATCGCAATTATCGGGAGGTGACTCCAAATGGGGAGTGTCGCAAAGTGCCGAATAACGCACTAGTTTGCTCGTCGGGGTTTCTGGCGTTGGTGAGTTTTCGGATGGGTGAAAATCGGCTCTTGAACACTACCCCCAAATTGCGGAATCTAGTGTCAAAAATTGTGGGCATTATATTTTTCTTTCGATAACAAAAAGTTATTATAATTTCAAATAGATTTTTAACGTTGTAGAGCCCAAGTAGTTGCTGTATTGGTGTATAATATTATATGCAATTGCTTTCATCGGAGTCAGTCGTTCCAAAAACTTATGTATACATTGTATCCCACTAAATCTGGCCTGTGCACAGCCCTCCGAAATGTGGGGGCATGTTCATTCTCAGAGGAAAATTAAAAGTGGGGGATAAATTGTGCTTAAAAATACTAAATATTTCTATATTTTCATGCATTTTTACTGCCGTGAATGTATTTTCAAGCTAAAACGATATTTTATCATAATAAATAGTGGTAATTAATGTTTAAAAAAACAATTCGCAAACAAAAAACATTAATTTTTAGACATAAAAATTTTTTTGCATTAGTTGAACATGGGGGTTTCGGCCGGGTGGGGGGGCGAGACTTCCATGGGGCAGAATCTCACGAACATGGGGGGTCCCCCCACTGTTGAAAGGCCATTAAATAGAACCAAATTGGAAACTTTATCCTTCATTTGAAATGTGTCTTCTATTTTAGTGATCTATTCTCTAGTAATAAATTTCCTCGTCTTAGATTATTTGAAACTTTTTAGCTCGACTAAAGTTGCTGAAAATTTTTTCGTGTTTCAAACTTTTTATTTTGGAAGGCATTTATTTTGTACGGAATTCTATATCGTGCATAATGGATTAGATTTTGAGGCTTAGCTTATTGTGGATATTAATGCTTAAACACGGTTTTATTCACTTTTAATTCTGCTTTACTGTACGTATTAATAAGAAGGATCTCAAGGCACTGGAGCTGACGGTGCACTTAGCGAACGCCGGAACCCGGTTGTAATGGTTTTAGGTTGGCTGTAACTTATTTGTATTAGCACTGTCTTTTCTTACGCTTGCGTCTTCTGTAACATATTTTTGCATTGTTATAAATGCGCAACTATGGCAGTGTTGGCAAGCCGTTTGGCAATACGAGAACGTAGTCTTAGTACATTGTGACTACAAAGTGGAACTTAGCTACATAGTTTTATGCATGCAGTGTCGTATAACCGCACAATGCGGCTTTATATACAGCTAAACATTGGTAAAGTATCTGCAGTATTGATTCTAGTGCAACAGACTTCCATTCTTCTAAATATCCTCCGATTCTTATTCGTCGAGTACTGTGCCGATGTTATCCAAGATCGATATATGTAAATGTAATATTTTACGTTATCCATATGTCGTTGCGTCAGCATTTCTTAACGGTATTCACGTGCTAACGTTTACAAGTGCTGTGTCTCACTTTTTATTGCCTTGTAGTGATAGCGCAATATGTATTCAGATGTTCTCTCATGTTTAATGTGCAGCAGATAATAGCGATATAATTAGATGCGAAATCTAATACAGAGAAACATGGTAAAGTGAGCATCAACCAATGTACCGATTTATGTTGTGGTCTTGAGCGCAAATGTGCTCAAAAATGTTGTTTAATTTCATTCAGAAACTGACATGTTGCTCTCTCGCGGATGTAAAAACTATGAACAATACAATTAGTTGCATTTTAATGAATTTTTTTCCAAGTGAATAATATATTCGAGTAAAGACATTGAGCACTGTGAAATTTGAGATAAAATTCAATTGCGTTAAATACTGGGTCCCCGCGGCAACAGTAAATAGTGGAAAAATAGAAACATGACAGGAAGAACGGGGTGTACTGACAAGGAAAATGAACTTATATATACTTTGTTTGTCGCAGCATAATCTATGGTGGCGTACAGCACGACATCAAATGTCTAAATTTTAATGCAATAATGAGCTGGTCGAAGCTTTGAACAGTAATTGTTTGCCGATTTACTGTTGTTCGAGAGACTAGAAATTCAACTTGCAGTTTAGTTAGCGTAACCATTGTATGGGTAATTTCAATACAGCAGATTTTGCTTTTTCGGTATGTAAGCATCATTGTAATGCTGCGAATTTTGTTTTTTGTAAAAAGGGGAAAATGGAGATTTACACATGGGAAAATATTTTGAAATAGCGTAAGTAATAACATTCGCTTTCTCGGTTTACAAAAATATACCTGCTGCAATAACTAGTTATTTTCATTTGTTCAATTTCAGAGCGGCTTCGCTCACGACTGTTGGAAAACGCGCGTGCTTGTGGATTCAAGATTTACTGTTTGCCTTAGATCGTTTGCAGTATGAAAGGGCTAATTTAAAATTTCGCGGCGTCAAAGGCGCAACAGGTAGTTATGACTCTTTCCTGAAGTTGTTCAATGGTGATGTTGAAAAAGTTCGAATCCTGAACGATAAAATAACTAAGGCTGCGGGGTTCGAGCGGTAAGTATTATCAGTAGTTAGTATTATGAACTCTTGAAAACAGTGGTACATGATTGCGTTCATTTTTCAAACTTTTAGCGGTGGTGTGGATGTGAAAGTATACATTTGTTTTCTTCGAAATATTTAAATTTTTATTGATCCAATACCTTCTTACGTACCTTTTGGCGGTATCTGTTAGAAGTGCTACACAAAATGGGGAAGGCTTGACATAAGTTTGATATTTAGAACAAAGTTGTTCATATTTGGGACCAATGTTAAAGAAAGTTATATCTCTGGTTTCTCCAAACATCCTAAATTATACCGGAGAACCGACCTGGACAGCGCCAGGTCCCCCCAGGTTACCTGGGGGTCTCCCCCAGTTGAACTTGGACGACTATACAGTACTGTAACAGTCATAAAACAACAAAAATGTGTAATTTGACAACATATTTTAATTATGCTTACTTAAAAAGGTGAAATTTTGAGTGTTAACCCTCGCAGGGGAAATTTTTCGAATTTTTAAACCAAAGTAGGGAAAAATTCGTAGATTTTTTGCCCACCAGACAAAAATTTCGTTATCAGAACGTAGTGGAGATTGTGTGTTGCAGGGGTGAAATCTTTTAAATTCCGTGTGTGTGACCGGCCATAAGTCGAGAATGCCTTAACCGATTTTCATTATCTTGGGTTCATTCGAACCGGCGTCATTGTCCATTTGCCGTGTACATCCCCGAGCGTTTTCTGATTTGGGGTCAGGGGTCAAAATGTGGGTTTTTGTCCCATTTTAGTACCCTTCACGGAAGCAAGGTTATGTTTATCTTAACTATCTGTTGTTTCTCTGGATGGTTTTATTTTATGGTAGAATGATAATGCCGATGCCTTTTTTGTTTTTCGATTAAGGCTCCGGTTCTGGATTTATGGGGTTCGAAGTACGGAGGTTTGGCGCTCCAATGGTTCCTCGATCCAAAATTTGAAAATTTGTTCTGACGTGTTCTGATGTCTTGGGCGGCTGATAAGTTTTGTCTGTGGGTTTTCGGGCATGTGAAATTTTTTGTTTTTCGATTAAGGCTCCGGTTCTGGATTTATGGGGTTTTTGAAGTACGGGGGTATGGCGCTCCAATGGTTCCTCGACCCAAAATTTGAAAATTTCTTCTGACGCCTTGGGCGGCTGATAAGTTTTGTCTGTTGGTTTTCGGGCATGTGAAATTCATTGCCGGTGTTGCATTGCCCTGCGATCCATGGGTACGCCGGTTTTTTGACCCATGGTTCGGGGTCAGAGGTCAAAATGATTCGTTTTTAGTACCCTTCATGGAAGCAAGGTTAGTTTAATGTTAACCTTCGAATTTATTTCTCTGGTTGGTTTTATTTCATAGTAAAATGATAAATGCCGATGCCTCTTTTTTGTTTTTTGATTAAGGCTCCGGTTTTGGAGTTATGGGATTTGAGGTATGGCACCCTTGTGATTCCTCGTCCCAAAATTCAAAAATTTGTTCTGATGTCCTGGGCGGTTGAAAAGTTTCACTTGGGGGTTTTCGGGCATGGGAAACTCATTGCCGGTATTGGTTTTGCCCTGCGACCCATGGGTACGGGGGTATGACGCCCAATGGTTCGGGGTCAGAGGTCAAAATGAGGGTTTTTTAGTACCCTCCACGGAAGCAAGGTTATTTTTATCCTAACTTTCGATTCGAATTTTTATCTCTGGATGGTTTTATTTCATAGTAAAATGATAAATGCCGATGTCTCTTTTTTGTTTTTCGATTAAGGCTCTGGTTCTAGAGTTATGGGGTTTGAGGCATGGTGCCCCAGTGGTTCCCCGACCCAAAATTCAAAAATTTGTTCTGACGTCTTGGGCGGCTGATAAGTTGCACCTGGGGGTTTTGTGGCATGGGAAACTAATTGCCGGTGTTAATTTTGTTGTAACTTGTGTTGGTATCATGTGATGTCCACATATAGCATATCGACGAATGCTATCGAGAGCTGATTTGATGTGCACGCAAAAGGCGTAGGTGTACCTATGCTACAGTATCCGCAATCTTGGTAGAGTTACTAGTTTTTAGCGGGACAGGAAAGTACCTGAGGGTATGAAGTGAGGAAACCAAAATTTACCTGGGGGCATGAACTGTGCGAACCAGGGGGAGCTCGAAATACCTAGAACCCAGGGAATCACCGGAACCGTCCATTTAAACCGAATTCGGAACCGGAACATGGTCTTCGAAACTTATATATAGTAACACAGATGAAAAAAGAAATGAAGGCACAGTGGACTTAAAATATATTAAAAATAACTTTCACATTAAACTTAATGTATTGCGATGGCATTATTGCCTTTCTGAAACTTTAAAGAGACTGAGGAAGCTAATGTTTATTTATTGATTGATATGTCGGTTTTAGAACACCCAGACACAAAATACGCCAACTGATGCAATGGTGGTTGTAAAGGACAGAACGAAAGTAGTTTATAGAAATTATACAAGCTGTGCTATGTTATGGCTTCTCTGAAAATTTTGTCATGGGGCATAACCTTAAAATTCCACTAGGAGGCTTCGAAATTGTCAAATTTCGATATTTTTAGCGAAAAACGTTTAAAATTATAAGTCGCTTCAGAAACTGTGAAGTTGCAATAGGAGTTAAAAGCAAAGTATTTTAACCAAGTTTGTAGCGTCACGTTGCGATTTTTGGAAACAAATTGTCGATATTTGTGTCAACTGGTAGTGTTTTTACGTAGAAATCAAAAGTTTACAGTGGAATGTCTCTTTTTACCAAGCGAACCGAATTTTTTTAAAAGTGCCACTCCCTGGCTCACCTAAATTAGGCCACTTTTATAGTATTGGAGCTAAAGTATAGCAAAATTAGTTCCATCTCGGTATTCGATTACACATGTTATGTGCGTGTAAACTTTGAAAAAATTTCGTTTTTTTTTTGGCTACCCGAAAATTGCCAGAATCATATCCAAATGGCGCAGATTATATTTTGTGCTCGACCAGAATTTTGTCGCTTTCAATTTAGACATTTGTTATATCACTCACTACAGTATCGGAAACAGAGAAGACATCGAAGGGAAAATGGTCTTTCTAAATGTATAATAATTGATGAAGGCAATAATCAAAAAGATAAATTGTTTCGAACCCCTTTAGAAAGTTGTTATTTCATTATTCAAACTGTAAACATCAAACCCCATTTGATTTCTACACTATTCCAACACGTCCCTTAAAGAGCTTTTGTATTGCTGTATGTTGCTTTGATATTGATCTATGCCTTGATTTCGTACTCCAGTGCAAATAATTATTTTGGTAATTATGTTTAAACTAACTTCCTTTTAGTTATGTCTTATCGGTATTTATAAATAAAATTTATGTACAGGGCGAAGAAACTCTTGAATTTTGCAACGGTACTTACCCAGGAATAGTACTTATTTACTACCCACTTACTAAGGGGTGCAATAAATACATGGGTTTGTTAGGTTAGCGACTATATAAAAACTTAGGTTTGCCTTAAAGGGTTTGTTTCTTTTGGATAATTTTCGTGAAATAACTAACAAAGGACGTGAAGGATTATTGTAGAAATTTGCGATCTATTGGGGTTTGTTCTGGTTGTTTTCGATATTAATGCGAGTGATAACTGTTTAAATGAATTCGGTGTTCTATTTGTTTTTACTGTTTTAGTGGTTGATATAGCAAAGGGTGTTGGTATGGCTGAAAAAGCATAACCAGATGTTAATTTTTCCACTTACCGTTTAGGGCATTATTTCGTAACTTGTCAATAATTATAAGTTTGAAAAATGCGGTTACGTTCCCGAGACACACGAGGCTTTCATTTCAAATGAATTATTTCAAAATACATAGATGGTGGTAGGTCGACCTTCAGGAAAACAGACTTTTACCTGTGAGTGCGCCAAATTCTCGGGTACGCCCCATCATAAAGAGTCTAGTATAACCAACATACGTTTACTGTATAATGAATTTTAGATCGTTCTCCATAGCTGGTCAGACTTATCCGCGTGTAGAAGATGCTGTTATCCTCAATGCGTTAGCTGTATTGGCGGCTGCTGTGAATAAGGTATATCAGCGATTTATTGGCCTGCAGATGTCCGTCTTGTTTGATGAGATAAGCAAACCTTTTTTGTTTTGGTTGTGTGCAATTGAAGAATTAGATAACAAGATCAAAGGTTGATGTATTATTTGTCGGCATTATGCACGTTACTGTCATAACTATGCGCAGGCATACATGCACAACTATTGTACAGAAAAACTAGATATCGCATGATATACATTCGCGTGAAATGCTAACAGTAACAGCAAAGCTGTTTGCGCAATGTTTCACTTTGACCAGTAACCTATGTGCGCGGTGGTGATGACCAGGTCAGCAATTGGTACAGTCAATAGTAATAATCATTACACGTTGTTTATATGGTCGTTCAATGTCTAACTTTGCATGCAATGGTTGTCTGAGCATGTTTAATGCATTCGGGACTTCCACGAGTTTTACAGTAAAACTTAATTGCAGTAAAGGGCTTGCTTTTACAATGTGAATCTATACAAGAATTTTCATGTTTCTCGTTACTCTTATTGTACTGACATACCCAGCAATGAGTTACCGGAATTGTAAATTTTAACGGGAACCAAAACATCGTTGTATCACCTTGCGTGTATAAATAAAATTGTATAATTTATTTTACCATATATAAATTTTATCCTTTATGTATGGTAAAATGATTATGACTGAGTTTTCTGCTTGTTGCGGCTGAACGATTTGCTTATAAGATTGACCGGGTGTGTGCTTTTATTTTTTTGAAACGTACATCTATTAAGGCTAAAAATACTAATGCTGGATAAAATTTTTGTCAACATTTGACATTAATTTATGCGTGTATAAAACGGTTGAATGGGTATAGATTTTCTCTATGACTGGATGCCATGGAAGCAATACCAATATGCATTTATACGGCAAACATACGTTTACAACTTGAAAAATTGGTTTTGAAATTATTTCTTCAAAGTCGTGAGCCAAATTTTAAAGGTTTACTTTCGGTCATAAGAGCAACAAATATAGATTTTATGCTTTTGGTATTGGTTTCTCCAGGAAAGCGGCCTTAAGGATCTATTGCTATCGCAGATGAAATTAAAAGCACAAGAGCCACTATAAGCCGAATTTTTAATATCAAAAAGGCTCTGGGCATATATTAGTCACATTCGCTCCGTGCTTCTTCGATATGCGAATTAGAGGTATTAGATTACCTCTTGCTAATTTGCAAAAATGTGAAGCTCGAAACAGCTTTAGGCGCTATGTTCAAAGCAGGTTTGTTTTTCAAAATTCAAGCTGTGTTAAAATGTGTGTTTTTGAAATTTCCCTGTGTTTTTAATTAAATATCCTGTTTTAGTGTTACAGGAAGGAGTCAAGCAATGATAATTAACCAGCTACTAGCAATTTTATATTAATGCATGTATTATATATTTATACAATGGACCAACCAGTTATATTTAGCACTAATTATTTCATATTTCAGGATTTATAGACTTAGGTTCCTTGTTATAGTATAATAATTTAATATAGGCAAATGTGTAATTAAACGTAAAAAAGAACCATCAAATCTTTGTTTTTGTAGCTTTTTAATTAACCAGCTCAAGTGTGCCAAATTTTGTGTTTTTGTAAATTTAGGTGTGTTTTTGAAATTTCGCTGTGCACACTGGGAAAAACACAAAAAACCCTGGTTCAAAGTCAGATGCTCTAATTTATGTTTGTGCTGCAAAGATTTAATCATTTAAGAGTTATCTTTTGTGGTTGTCCGGGTACTGCAGTTACTTTTTGCTTTAAAACTGAAACTTTTAGCTATTACAGAACCAACTTTGGGGAAGAGTTGATAACAACCTTCGTAAAAAATCAGGTGTTCAATGGTTGAAGCTTGGACAAACCATTTTTACGCTTCCAGGAGTTGTGGTTTGTGCAACCGATATGGGTTGCGTGACTTTTGCATGACGCACGTGATTATATACCTTTGAATCACAAAACGAGGTTTTTTACAACTGAGTTCACTAATGATTGCTTATGTCATATTATTATCTACTTTTATAAACTTAAGAAAATTTATTTGACTGATTTTTGTATTGTCTGGTTCTTGTAGATTTGCACAGACGTTCGAATCTTACAAGCGTTTCGCGAAATACAAGAGCCGTACGAGGCGACTCAGATTGGTATGTCTATTTATGGTAAACTGTTAAAAAGCAGACACAAATAGCACCATGTTATAACTTATTGAACTACGTGTATATTCGTGAGTTTCATATAGTGTACTTGTTCAGATTTCAACTTCATCAATTTTTCTCAGATTTGTACGACTTAAAAATTCACTTTAACGGCTTTAGTAATGTGAATGCTCAGCTGAAAGTTTGTTTTTAATAGAAATTGAGTAGACCCGGCAACGCTAACAATTCTACCATGTTGACCGTAAAAGTGGAACTGTTTAATATTCCTAATCCTCTTGGTCACAACTCGACCGTTATGTAGCATTCCTAAGCCGTTTCGGTCGTACGTACACACCAGGGAGTAACCGGAGTTCCGGTTCCGGCGAAAATCGTGTTCCGGTTGCGGTTCTGCCAAAGGGCAAAAACCATACAGGAACTGGAATTCCGGTTTAAAAATTTTGTTTGAAATTTTCCACGTTTTTTGTTTCATCTGTGATCCAAACATATGTATTATATATTATACAATGATCAAGCTTCAATACAACCAAGCAAAAGAAAAGATTAACTAAGCAATTTGCCGTGTAAAACGGTAAGTAGGGCACATAATTTCAGTGGGAATTTTTCATAATAACCAGGAGGAGTTTGTTAACAAATCAAAGTCAGGACGATGCTTGTAGCAGCTATTTTACACATTCAGAAGTCTGCGGGGTACGTTCGAATTAAACCGGTTCAACTCGGTAACAAAGTATGGCTTACGCAGGATTACTTAGGGTATGTTTCGATAACATATATTGCGTCAAGAACCCGCCAAAGCGCTTGTAAACTTGGTAAATCAGTTTAAATTGAAGTAGACTAACGATATCTGCAACGCAGCTAGAAACTGCTTTCTTGGCAAAGAACTGTATTTATTAAAACTGTGCGAGCAGCATCACAGCGTGTCTCATTTATAGCATTCTAATTGGAAAGTTATCATCATTATCGTCTAACTGACGGGCATTATTTGTCCAACGCTAGCCTAAACAGTGTCCCTGACCACTGATCAGAAAATTACCTTCTATCTATTATTTTCTCTTAGAATCATATAAACCAATAATTTCTAGTTTTCTACAGAAGAACATGTAACAAACGTATGTGTAGTAAAGAAAGGCGACTGGAGACAGAGCGAAAGTGTGTATTCTACGCTCCAAGCTATGTAAGCATATTCGGTTTGACGCAGTATATGCAATGGTGTATAGTGGAAGGCATTTTTTGCTCTGGGTGTCCAAAAATCGACATATTTGATCGATAAATAAACATTATTAGCTTCCTCAGTCTCTTTAAAGTTTCAGAAAGGCAATAATACCATCGCAAAACATTAAGTTTAATGTAAAAGTTATTTTTAATGCATTTTAAATCCACTATACCTTCATTTCTTCCTTAATCTGTTTTACTATATATAAATTTCAAAGACCAAGTTCCGGATCCGGTTTAAATGGACGGTTCCTTTTCCGGTTATTCCCTGGTACACACGTATTTGATTTGCAGGCTCATCTGCGATGCCGTACAAACGAAATCCTATTCGTTGTGAGCGGTGTTGTGGCTTCGCGCGAGCGATTATGAATCTTGCGCCAAATGCACTACAAACCGCTGCAATTCAAGGGTTCGAGCGCACGCTTGATGATAGCTCAAACAAGTAAGTTATGATGGATAATTTTGACGCTGTTTTTGTGTGTTGGACTGTTATACTTTGAAGCAACTAATACTCTCAAAATTTGTCACGTGCTGAAAGTATAACGCCGACAAAGTTTAATGACATTTCAATTTTGCTAATTTCATTTAAACGAACTTGTATGTTAGGAAGCATAATATATGGTTCAGATTCTTTAAACCTTACCTAAGCACCAGGCATAACCGGAACCGGAATTTCATTTTTTGGCGAACGGAACTTGGTATTCTCAATAAAGTAATATAAAAAGAAATATTAAGTGTTTTGTTTTTGGGTGAATGAACGGGCATATAGGGTTATTCTACCCATTAAGTACTTTAGTTTAGTTGTTTTAACAGTCATTTATATGTGTTGTTGCTCCTGTGAGGTGCTTCACGGGGCTGTAAATGGTAAATTCTTACTACAGAATCGTAAGATTCTGGGATTTTTCAATTAGTTGTGCGTTGAGGACTAGATGAGCTTATAGATTTCCCCATACGTGTTGGGTACCTGGCTACGATTGACGCAATCGTACTTACTTCGTAGGTACCATTTCGGCAAATACTGGGACCGTACAATGTAAGAACTTTTTTCTTAAAATGATAATTGTCTGAAAGCTGTGATTTTATAATTTAGACTATTACCGCATACGCTGTTGTGTTATTAGGTTACCAATAACAAGTCTTGTGTTAGTAGGGTAAAAATCCTACTGGAAGTAACCGCAAATTTTCCAATTTGGACTGGGAAAAGCGAGAGGTTTTAAAAGTGTCATATCGGTTAGTATCTTGGGCTTGACTGAAAACACACGTTTGGTAGCTGTCACAATAATTGCCAGTTTCGCGACACCCCTATGCTTCCACTTAGCAACTAGGCTTCACCTTTTCCACACTTGGGAACAGAAGCCACTAAGATGTACTGAACATTGCAACTACCTTCTCTTTTAATGTTGCGGGTGTGATATTTAATTTCCACGCCTTAAGGTCTGAGGAAGCCCAATTTCGAACATCAAAATAGGCAATAAAGACGAACTAGTCATGCTCTCTCAGTTTTTGTCACCGAGTGAATTACTGTTAGCAAATCGTCAGCAGCGCGAAATACTTGAAGTTTTCTGTTGTGGCTTACAAGTATATTACTGATAATGACACATTTCGCAGTGGGTATAGTCTGTCGCAAGTTACGAAGCTGGAGCCTCTTTAATAACGACACAGTAAACAAATCGTGGACTACGAAGTATATACTTCAAAAACTATAAATATGCTAATGTTTATTGATAAGTTTTGCTTCTTTGTGCTCTATAAGCTGTTTAGTAGAGACCGAAAATGTGTGTTGGAAAATTAAAAAGAACTAAAGAAAGGTACCTATGCGAACACAAACACAATGTGTTTCATTTTTGTGATATATTTTTTGTTGATATATGTTTCAAGAACTGTGTTTCGGTCAAGGTTTCGTTTTAGCTTCTTTTGACTGGAAATGCAAAATACATCATACATATATCCAAAAGTCATGAAACCGGAACTTCGATTCCAGCAAAAATTAGCCGGACCTGAGCCGAAGTTTCGGTTACTCCCTGCCAAACGCATTTGGTCTATTCTATTATACCCCCACCAGACTGAAACTGGTCAATTTTGTAGACATATTAATAATTTTGGTGCCATTCGACTCAGCCTGACGAGATGAAGTAGCAAATATCTATTAGGATCAGTTTTAACACGAAGAGTTTTTCTGGGTTTTCAGGTATCCAAGGGTCTCACCTTGGTACCCAGATTGCTCGAAACATTTTTAGATAAATGCATAATTTTATATTTACCATTCGAACCGCGTCGACTAACTGAGTCCAATCATGGTAGTAAATTCAGCGCAATTGGTTCATGTATTAATGACAAAGGATTAGGATATCACATAAATGGAAATAACTCCTCAATCTGTGAATCGGTTCAGCTGATTTTGCCACAATTCACTGATTCATGACTTCAGTGCAAATGATATACAAAAGTATACATTTGTAGAGAAAAAAAATGAAATTTTTGTGCTCTCAGGGGGAGCACTGGGTACCCAAGAAATCAAGAAAAAATGTCTGAATGGATATTTTCTGATCAAAATTGTCGAACTGACAATAAATTATTGCTGTATCTTTGGCTTGATATCACCGGAAAGGCCGAACATATTCGCCACCACCCACACCACCGAAATGTAGGAAAGGACAGAAGGAATGGTCCCAGGAAATGTAGGGGCCACACAAAACGCACCGCGTCATACTTTAGGCTGGATGTGCGTCAGCTGAAGAATGTCGTACTGTTCAGCGAAATATCCATCCTTGATTTATAGATTAAAAGATAGAATAACAGGTATAAATTTATTGTAACAGCGGATTTTCACACACAAGTACTTTGCAGACAATGTTGATGTTTTTCAATACATAAGGGATTTGTGGAATATACACAAACCTTCAACTCGTGTGCAAATATAGTTGTGGTTACATGTTAGTATCACGCACTTTCTTCAGTCCGAGTCACTGGCTTTGGTCAGTCGATAGGTACATGGTACCAATAATTCAAATTTTGCTCAGCGGTGTTAACTAGCTGATACAAGCTTTGAAACACAACATATGCCGTGATTAGGCACAAAAAAGGACACGGCACTATAGATGTGCTATATATTGTATGCAATTATTGTTTGGCAAAATAGGGCACTTATAGCTCAGGAATTTTCATACAAGTTTACAATGTTTTGTTTACAGTTATCGAGGCTAGCAATACTGCTCCAAACAACATTTATTGAGCGGAGCGAGGCGAAGCCGAGCGAAGCGTTTTTATTTTCTGTCTGTGACCAAAAAAGTCGATGTCTGTCCGTTCGTTCGTTCGGTCCGGCGGATCTCAAGAAGCACTGAACCGATTTAAAAAAACTTTTTTTGTTTGAAAGCCTATCATGTCAGAGTGTGCACCTGATATTTGGGATTAAAAAATTTTGAGTGGTTAATTAGTAATTAGCTAATTAGTTAAGCTTATGCAGCTAAAATAGAGAATTTTGCAATATTTGTGTTATTTATTGAAATAGAATTGTTTCGATCAAACCATTATAGGGTTTTTTGGATCGAAGAATTCAAATATAATATTTTTACCACTCAATAGTCAATATTTGAGTTATTAATTGAGCAGCTTGTGCTGTTCTGGCACCCAGTGACACAGTAATTATTTTGAATTAATATTGTATATTAAAAAGTTTAAGTAATTCATTTGTATGTAATTCGTTTAAGTATCATAGTGATACTATTATATTGTAATATAGTTGAATGACGAAGAAAAAGCAGTCGTATCGAAGTTGAGTACATTCGTAATGCCATAGCCCAAGCTCCACTCACAAATATAGTTCCACTACCGACTAGTCATTATACTAGAACTAATTTTAAGCATAACTTAAAGTTTTCAAACATACTCTAATTTTTCAGACGTATCGTAATACCCGAGGCATTTCTTGCTACAGATGCTTGCCTTGCAACGTTTCAAAACATCGTCGAAGGTCTAGTCGTTAATGAACATGTGAGTTTATTCTGGTTTTAATTGTTGTTTGCAGCAAATTGCAACCATGTGCTACCGTGTAGCATTTCTGGAGAATGAAATCTGAGCGGGATTTCCTGAAACACGTAATTTTTTTTCGATAAAAAGGTTTTGTTTGTATCGCTTATAAGGCATTAGTTCCTCTGTAGATTATCGTGTCCTTTGTCATAAGACATAATGGCCTCGCGTGTTGTTGCGCAGCTGTGATGCTTCATGTTGCCGCCAAATAGATGCCTATTTCACACTTTGTATTCGTGACTTTGTACCTCACCGCAAGAGCGTAGCCAGGGAGGGGTTGCGGGGGTCGCGACCCCCCTTTTGGTTCAACCCCAAAACAAAAACCGGTTGAAAATCATCTCGAAAATTGTCCTAAAACTAGCCTCTCTAGCACTAGAAAACAATTACTTTCAACCGTATTTTTGCCCAAATTTCACATTTTTGTATTAAAATTCGCTATTTTGGCAACAGTCGCATTTTTTGCTTGTTTATGGCATACTTAAGATACCAATTCTGGAAACCGCTTTCACATTTCTGAGCGCGACCCTCCCCCCGGACCCCCTCTTTTAGGTACCCACTGGGGGCCGCATCCCCCCTTTCAAAATTCCTGGCTATACGCCCTTACCTCACCGTGACACTTTTTACTTTAACGGGGTACGGGGGCATCGGATAAAAGTTGTACGCGGAAATTCTCCAGTCTTGAGCTTCAAATTCACTAAACTGCAATTTTTAGCCGCCATGTTTAACATAAGAGCTAAAAATAATTGGTAGTGGTGGTGGCTGCAAAATATATATTTAATTTATGTTATGTCGTATTGATGTTTTTCAGTCTGTTGTGGGCTTTTCAGCTTAGCCATCTTCTTCCAGCTGTTTGCAAAACTTTCTGGGGCAGAAAAAATAATGGTCTAGGGTGGTCGCTGGTTTCTCCATTTGGAAAATGATGGCCTCTCCTGGTTAAACTGGTGGTTCGAAATGTAAAAAATCAGTGTTATTGAGCGGAGCTCGGCGAAGCCGATCGAAGCGTTTTTATTTTCTGTCTGGGAGTAAAAAGGTCGATGTTCGTTCGTTCGGTCCGACGGATCTCAAGAACCACTGAACGGATTTTAAAAAAAACTTTTTTTGTTTGAAAGCCTATCATGTGAGAGTGTGCACCTGATATTTGGGATTAAGAAATTTTGAGTGGTTAATTAGTAATTAGCTAATTAGGTTAATTTTATGCGGCTAAAATAGAGAATTTTGCAATATTTGTGTTATTTATTGAAATAGAATCGTTTCGATCAAACCATTATAGGGTTTTTTGGGTCGAAGAATTCAAATATAACATTTTTACCAATTGTAAAGCCCTATGCAATGTAGTTACAAGAACATAAAATTGAGTACATTCGTAATGCCACAGCCCAAGCTCCGCTCACAAATGTAGTTCCACTACCGACTAGTTCAATATAAAGCGCTAAAATACGTTATAACTCACGTTGTGTAGGCTTCTCTGATTATGGTTTAAACAAATTTTAATACAATTTTTTTATGAAATATACATTTTTGGAGTAAAAAATTTTTGGTAACACTTTTCATTTTTCGTGTGCTGTGGGCGTTTTTACCTAGAGGTAGGAATTGCCAAGGCAAACCGTTCTGAACAGAAGGCTATTTTATGAATTTATAGTGCCATAATATATTGGTAGGATTATGTTTGTTGTAGGGCAGTACAAAGCGTGATGCACCTTGTTGCCACTGGATGATTAATAAATCCGATTATCATCCGCATACTAAAAATGTAAAGTATTTTCGGGCTTTGGCAGCAATTGTAATTTCGTGATACCCATCAATGGATAAAATGGCACTTTAACTTACAGTTTTTTTGGAAGTTGATTTATACATTTCAAAACTATTCGTCTTTTTGGTTATTGAAGGAATAAAAAAGGTATTATTATTTTGGTATGTGCTGAAAATAACCTTAGTCATTGTCTTTGTATCATATATATACCTAGGACTTGAAAAGAGGCTTATAAAGCTCAAATTGGAAATTTGAAAGTTTCTGCACTCAAATAATTCACAGTCATTCCTTTTCATCCTGCTGGACTAGTAACTAGCGTATACTGTATTGTGGTGTATATTTTTAGATTATCACAGCGCATGTAAATGAGGAGCTACCTTTTCTAAGTATGGAAAGTGTGCTTATGGAGCTGGTGAAAGCTGGAAAAGACAGACAGGTAATTTGTTAATAGTAATTAGTCAATTTCGCAAGAAAGTATTTTGCTGAACTTTGAAGCTTAAACATTGTATGTTTATGGGTTTAGATAAAAGCGATATGAAGTTTGTTAGGCGTGCACGAAAATTTCATTGAGAAAGTCACAGACAGGAAACAGGGGAGTTGAAACTCATTAAACTGGTTGATGGAATTTGTATTTCATTGTTAAATACTTCTGTTAACTGCTGGAACACAACTGCCTGCGCAAAAAAGTGGGCGTCGCACGGTTAATCGTGGTTCAAACTGCACTCTGTATGGCTTTGACCGAAATTCCAACATTACGTCAACACAGTTACCATGAAATTTTTATGGGTGGACAACATGCAGTTGACGTACTACAGAATTTCAAAATGCCTTAATCATCAGCGTTAACAACCTGAGAAGCGGGCAGTGCTGAATGAGATGGAGCCTTTATTCAGAGATATCTCATGGAGACGCTAGCGACGAGAGCCTATGCAGGCGTGGTCGAGCACTCAATGGATTCTCATTGTGGAGATCGTGAACAAAGCTGGTTCGGGCCCACCGTTTGCTCCAAAGTATCAGTGGGGATAGGTAAAACGCATGATATGTTGTGGGATAATATCATATGTTCAGATAATATCATTAGGGTTAAGATTATCCTTTTCACCATCTTCGTTATGCACGAGTAAACTTAACTTGCGCACATCGACCATCCTATTTTGTAATAGCCAATAGCGAATCGCAAACCGGTATTACGATACAAAAAGTGCCGAAATTTCATCGGGTTTTCGATAACAGAGAGTTGGCAAAATCAGAAACAAGTACCAAAAATTACACCGTGTGTTGTAACTGATTTTTACGATTTTGAATTTGCAGTGAAAACTTTTTATATAAAGCCTAACAGCTTTTGATTTGTATTTGCCGCTGTTCGCGAACAAATTCAACGTAATAGTGACGTCACAAATTAATCGTACCGTTGGTTTAGTTTGCAGTGTTCGCGAACAAAGCCAACGAATCCAAATCCGGTAGATTTTCGTACACACATGTCTACGACAGTAAACCGGCAAATTTGTGTTGGCGAACAGTTTTGCGCCGGATTACGGTTTACCAAAAAACGTTCGGTAACAGATTTTTAACCGAAATAACAAAATAGTATTATTGATGGGCGGGGGTTAAGTTTACTGTCCCATTATATAACAGTATTTTATATTATATTAGTTTTTATATTATATATTGTATATATGCAACAGTACAATATCTTTAACTCCGAACACATCGGTTGTTCCTCATATTTTCTTGTCGCTGAAATGCGATTATTAGTTGGGAGAAGTATTGTTTGTATCCGCTTGTGCTGACAGACAGGGATATAATATTGGTTCCATGTAATTAAACAGACTCAAATTTGGGTATGACGTGGTGTACATGAAGTATTTACGATACTGATATCGCATTAATCTCATCATTTCGTGAGATCTTTGGGTTTAACGTCTGAACCTGAAAATGTATGGATTGGTTGGGCTCAACGAAAACCTATGGACTAAACTGTATTGTTTCACTAGTAGTAAGTAGTAAAGGGCTGATATATGGTTTGCAGTGCCATAATCATAAAATTCCAAACCTTTATTTAAGCTTTGAAGACCGTATACAGTTACAATCAGAATGTACTGTACATAAAATCGAACGATAGCGCAATCGTTCGATCTTTTAAACGAAATTCATTAAATTAAACGCAAACTAACATTTTTATTACATTATTTTTAAATTTAACACAATGGAATTTCTTTAAATTAAACATGAAATAACATTTTTCATTACGTTATCTGCTATTTTAATGTAATCAAAATTCGTAAAATTGATCGATTGTCGTGTTAACGTCTGACTCTCGTCTAATCGAAAATTAAACACAAACTAACATTTTTATTACATTATTTTTTTAATTTAACACAATGGAATTTCTTTAAATTAAACATGAAATAACATTTTTCATTACGTTATCTGCTATTTTAATGTAATCGAAATTCGTTAAATTCATCTATTGTCGTGTTAACGTCTGACTTTCGTCTAATCGAAAATTAAACACAAACTAACATTTTTATTACATTATTTTTTTAATTTAACACAATGGAATTTCTTTAAATTAAACATGAAATAACATTTTTCATTACGTTATCTGCTATTTTAATGTAATCGAAATTCGTTAAATTCATCGATTGTAGTCTAAACGTTTGATTTTCGTCTAATCGAAAACGATCGAAATCGGACGAAACTTTTGAGCACTTGACCTTGTTTGTAACTGTACTATGTAGGCTTTACCATTTTATTGTTGCTATTCTATTTGTACTACGGGCTATAGATGTAAATAACAAGGTTAATATCTCTTTGCACCAATCTGCTATATAACCTACGCTAAATCGGCAACTAAAATATATTTTACTGAATGCTATTTATTTTATTATGAACATAATTATTATTTTATAGTGATCGCAAATTCATTGCGAATAAAGCGGAAATTTCGGTTATCATGTAGGATCCCGAAATATTTCTGTAGAGCCACGGAAGGCAAGAGATTAACGCGAAATAAAGACGCAGTGGTTTAAGGGAGGTAACCGTTCAGTTTTGGGCTTTTGTATCGTATTGGTAGGCTTTCCAGATTTCGAAGGAAAGGTTCAGGATTTCCCTCGAAACTTTGTACTTGTGTAATTATTGATCGATCTTATTACTACAAGATTTGTTATGTTGATATCCTGCATAATTCTTTAGTTGATTATTATGCAGGGGTTTTCCAGTTCTAAAGGAAATGTCATGTTCTGAGATCCTTGTTGTGAGGTGTCGGCGTGAACTACCGATGTAGTCCGCTTCACAAGCGGAAAAATAATATTTATACGCAACAAAGGACCTGAGAAGATCGGGCAATCTATCGTTGATATGGAACGAGTGCTTAATTCTTTGGCCAGTTTCAAAGACTACGCGTGCATTGATATTAGCGGCTAAAGACTTAAAAAGTCTGGCAAGCTGTCTGTTCAACTTATTGCTATAGTTTCCAAAATATGGCAGTTTCAGCACGAGGTTCTTAATATCAGCGGGTTGCGACGAAGTAATCAGTGTGGATTCGGTACTAGTAGAATCGGAATGGTTTGAATGATTGACCCATTTATCGACGAAATTTTTGATACAGTTGTCTATAAGGCTTGATGGAAAACCGTTGTTTATAAACAGTTGGCTAATTTCATTGTGTAGTAAACTGTAATTGGAACCGATCATAAATGTTGTCACAACATCAACGTCAGGGTTGAAAATTCCGATCAGGAAATGTAAATATACTGTAATCTTTTCTTAACGTTGCAAACAAGTATTCTACCCCTATAGCTAGACCTACCGGCAACCCTGCATACTTTATATGCAGCACGTTGTAGTTGCAAAATTGCACGTTTTTCTCAACATATTTGATTTCCCGGGTATTTGCGCTATAACTTTAAAAAAGTTTGTTTTATTCCGCCGTCGTAGCGTTTCCGCTCTCTATATCATATATTGCTTGCTGCAATAAACGTCGGACATGCAACGTATTCCGAGTAAGTATTACTGCCTTTTCGTGTGGCCGAGTTGCTCGTCATAGCTTTTATTATCGTTTCGGTTTTTGCGTTCAGTTAAAATGCCTTTCTTTACTTTATATATCATATTTTAACATTAAATTTCCATGTTTGGGTCATTTCACGCTACGATGACCTTTTGGTCGGGGGGGGGCTAAAACTGGATATTTTGGCCAGTAGCACGTAAACGTGCAGGGAACTGGTAGAAATGTTATTTGCGCTAGGAAGCGTCATTAGTTAACTAGTTCAAACAAAAAAAATTGTCGGCTTCACGCACGCCGTAAGAGGCTGGACATCCACATAAGTACCAAATTGACAAAAATCGTAATGACTAATTTTACGACCTCTTTTTTTTGGGTAGTGTCGTGGCTCCGTGTTCGAAGTTATGGTCCAAATTCTTTTCTATGCAGGATTAGTCAGGTCTACACAACGTTTTTAATTGCACGATTTTCAAATCTCCAATCATGGAGAGTGACAGTTGTCGATATGGCATGAACCCCAGTTTTACCCCCCCCCCCGACCAAATTCCTTTTTTGGTCATTGCTTGTTACTTATGCATGGTACATAAACTTTGTTCATATATCATACCTGTCCCCTGAGTGCCTTTTGAAAAAATATTAACCCAGGTGCTTGCTGTTACTTACCTCAGTGCTAGGGTTAAAAGGTCGATTTTAGCACATTTGATTACCCCCCCCCCGACCGTTGCTAGTTAGGGGTATGGTGGAGTCAGTAGAAGTCAATTAATTTGTCTGTTATGGTTCTTTCCAATCACGAAGCGAATGGTGAAACGACCTGAGCTCTATCTCGCGAACGACCTGTTGATCTCAGGCTTTTACCCACCCCCGACCACCACCAAAATGTGGAAAAATCGAACATACGATGTTATTTCGAGGAAATTTCACGCTTTTGGTTCATAATACATTGTGGCAATACATTTGGACGACATATGTCGCAAAATTATTTTTTAAAAAAATTCTAAATTTACCCCCCCCGACCATGGTCTCAGGCATGTACACTGGCAGTTGATATGGGCTGCCATTTTGTACCCTCATAGTGGAAATTGTGGTATAGAATATCTTACATACCGTTTCCAAGTTAACTATGCTGGTTAAACACGGTCGAATTGGCCATTTCACATTTTTAACCCCCCCCGCCAAATTTTACCCCCCCCCCCGACCACAAGCTACTTCCGGCATTCTAACATATCTGGCAAAGGGTATGTTTTGATTTTTTTTGCATAACACTTCCCCCAGGCTAAACTGTTGATATAAATAGCTACCGGATATGGCCGCTTCGTTTCCATTTAATAACCGGTATAAATCGGCACCCCCGTGTTTTAAAAGTGTTAAATTTGACCCAAGAATAGGCATAAAAAGCTTAATTTTTAATATACGGAGTTCCGCATAACGTCATTTTGACCGCGCTGACGGGCTGCACCAGATACGATGACAAAATCGAGGCTAGATGCAACCTGGAGCATACCAGAGGCCATTTTATGGTACCTTGCGGAGCAGCAGGGGTGGTATTTGGGAAGCCATAGCATAAAAACGGTTAAAAAATTTACTATAACGGCCTCAAATTACGGATCCTTGACGTTTTTTGGTCATAGGGTGTAAAAATGAAGATAATCGGAGCCAAAAAAGTCATTAGCCATTTTTTCTGGGGCAACAGGACGTATCGTGAAATGTACCGTTTTCTCTGCTACTCAACACCGCAGCACTTAACACACCAAACCTCTAGCCCTAATGCAAACTGCACATGACCTAGCATTATCTGCTTTAAACAGGCTAATAACTGCAATGTTTCCGGAGGGTCTTATCATTGGTTTACGTTCAAGATACAGTACTGCTATTCAGAGCTAGCAAAAACACGTTCATAAGACATGTCAAAATACTACTAATATATCTTTTTACGCAGTTGTCGAAAGCAACATTAGTCCGCTTTTTGTTCGTATCGAAAACCGTGTTATTACCAGAAACATCACAGATTAGAAAAAGTTTAGCCGGACCATTTTGTCAAACGAAATCAAAAATCATGATAGATCCAGTGCTATTGGTTTACATCATTTTAAACGCGTTAATCTAGAACTCAAGAATACACTAAAGTTATAGACTGGTGCATTTTGTCAACATATACGCGATGGATATCAACTAAAATCGATCACGAACATCGGAATAAACTGCTTTTAAACTACAGAATAGGTTAGCTTTTGCCAATACGAACACGTCTAATACCAATTGTATCCTTAACGATTCACAGGTTGAACTTTCGAGAAACGAACACCTTGCTTTAGAAAAAGGTCTAGAATTAGTGAACGCTTACAACAAAATTGACAAATTGCGCACCTTTGCACGTGTTTAAACCTTCCTACAGGATACCTGTCGCAGACCAAATATTACTGATTTGCCGTTCGCTTTCAAAAATGACATACGTTGCCTTATTGATTCGGCCAATATAAACTTCCAAAACCTTAATCCAACATTAAATTTTACATCAGTGCAAACTAACTGTATCAAACAGATAGCGGCTAACAAGGATATAATCATCACCACATCGGATAAAGGCAAATGTGTTGTAATAATTAACCAAACTGATTACTTGGACAAAATGCTAGCTATTCTAAACGACACGAATCACTTCCGAATACCCAAAACACAAGCTGTGTATCATACTATGCTAAGTGCTGAAGCATCGGTCACTAAGTTACTAAGCCGTTTCCACAAGCTCAACTACATCACGGGATATCAATACTATCAAATGTTACCATCGGGCTCCAGGATCCCAATATTATATTGTTCGCCCAAATACAGAAACCTAATGTGCCGATGAGGCCCATCTTATCTTGTATCAATTCAGCCGTATATAGCCTCGCGCTGTTTCTGGTTTCCATTTTAGAACCCCTAACCAAAAACAATTCACCATAACCAATTCGCTTCATTTCACGGAATACATGCGAACAATAAAAGTTGATCAATGCATTCTAGCCAGCTTCGATGTAAGTGCCTTATTCACCCATGTACCGGTGGATGACACGTTAGAAATGATCGAACAAACTGTAAATAATAAGGAAATCGACTGTAGTATCCCGATAACCGAACTTTTATCAGCTATCGCTTTATGCGTTAAAAACAATAGTTTTATTTTTATACGTTGTATGAACAATACGTAGGTGTGGCCATGGGATCACCCCTTGGCCCACTCTTGCCAACATCTTCATGAGTAGATCATAAATAAAATGGCTTAACGATTGTCCGTCGGCATACAAAGCTAAGTTGTACCGCAGATATGTCGAAGACACGTTCATAATTTATTTTTGAGAACTATGAACAAGTTAACAGCTTCCTTGAATTTCTTAACACTCGGCATAGCACTATGAAGTTCACTCTCGAAGTTGAACAAAACGGTTCGATTCCTTTTTGGATACGCTCATCACAAAAAGTAACAACCAAATCGTGACGTCGATATATCGCAAGTCGACCTTTACTGGTCTAATAACAAAATTTGACTCGTTTATTTAGAGCAAATGCAAGAAAGGCCTAATTCATTGTTTGCTACATAAAGCGTTTATGATTATAGCTTAATACACAATGAAATTAGGTTTCTGCGCCAACTGTTCATAAACAACGGCATTCCATCGCGCCTTATGGACAGCTCCATCAAAAATTTCGTCGATAAATGGGTCAATAATTCAATCCATTCAGATTCTGCTAGAACCGAATACACACTGATTACGTCGTCGCAACCCGCTGATATTAACAATTTCGTGCTCAAACTTCCATATTTTGGAAACTACAGCAATAAGTTGAACAGACATCTTGCCAGAATTTTTAAGTCTTTAGCCGATAATATCAATGCACGCGTAGTCTTTCAACTGGCCAAAGAATTACGCACTCGTTCCGTTTCAAGCATAGATTGTCGGATCTTCTCAGGTCTTTTGTTGTGTATAAATATTCTTGTTCCGCTTGTGAAGCGGGCTACATCGGTAGTTCACGCCGACACCTCACAACAATGATCTCAGAACATACTGACATTTCCTCCCGAACTGAAAAACCGCGGCATAATAATCAACTAAAGAATTCTGCAGTATATCAACATTACAAATCTTTTAGTAATAATGTCAATTTGGACGAATTCACAATAATTGCACAAGTAGAAATTTTCGACAGAAATTCTGAACATTTCCTTTGAAATCTGGAAAACCTACTAATACGATACAAAATCCCAAAACTGAACGGTTACCTCCCTTAAATAAATCAATAGTAGGGTTATGTTGGCAACACATGAACTTTTTTATATGTAATATGTCACTCGCCGCTAGGCTTTGTATGCATATGCTGCCTGCTTGTATATTGATGCAACCTTCCGTCGTTTGTTTTTCCAATTGCCTGTTGCAATTGATTTAGTTATTGTGGTGTGTTTGTTTATCGGGTGTTTCCTGTATTTTGTATATTTTGGTCTTTTGTGTCTGTTTTGTTTGATGTTTTATTGGCTGATCAAGTGTGTAAACGATTTGTGTTGGACATGTGTCTGTTTAACTTATGTTTGTCCGGTGTGGTGAATTATGCGCTTACAAGCTCCAAGACGGCCCAGCAATGTCAGTGTGGTCCGCCGAACCGTCGCTAGATTGGTCTTCACCTTCAGAACAATTATTGCAGTCATCTAGTTCTTGATTTGTTGTCACGCCGAAATTGTCAGTGTCATCAAGCTCGTTAGCTAACTCAACGTTGGAAATTACGCTAGGTCATCTCTTGTGAATTTCTCAATTCGTTCATCGTATTTCGCATGCCGCATGCCTTCAGAATTGTTTTGCATTGACCTCTCTGCGCAGTGACTTTTCGTCGACAGCTGAACGACATCCTGGCGATGTGGCGCCTACTGAATACAGTTTCCCAAACAGTCACAGCTAAATCCGTGTCGAATGGTTCTCTCTCAAGGGCAAGGGTAATGTAGCTGTTAACCGTTGAAGCGTCTCATGCGCAAACGACTGTCCACAAGTGTAACGGCTGAAAACAGGCATTCAACGCTTCTGGTAGAAGTGGGTGGTTCCAAATAGCTTTTTATGATTTTAAGTAAAACTATTGTTCCTCGGAGACAAGGGCAATACTTTTTAATAACAAAAGTGGTGAGCGGCTACGCCATTCACAGGTCTTCATCAGTAAGAACGAAAACATCCTGTATGTTAGCTCTTCAATGTCGTCATCGAACGCTGCGCGGAACACAGCGCACCAGGGGCAAAAATACGATCATTGTCTTCTGGCCAGCTGGCCACGTATTCTGTCGGTTTGCAGTAAAAATCAACGACAAACTGTTCCTCTTCAGTGGCATATTCTAATACCTGACTTTGTTAGGAATATGCTATACGAGACTGCCAAGGACATTGTTTCCACAGAAAATAATTTGAAACCGATTCAAAGGATTGTGATTATCGATCGCCATATAAGATAAGAGTTTGTCGAGAAATGCTTGAATCATGGTTTGAACCGCGTCAGTATTGGTAAACATTTTTTCCAATCTCCGCGTACTTTCCCTCAGTCAATGCTGCTTTGACCTCAGAATAAAAACCTGTCTACGACGACATCGGTCGGTCAAGCTTTCCAACAGCGGCTAACACATTTATATAATTTTTCAGCTCAGTGTCAGTGACTACCGTCTGCGATATGACACTTTCTGGGCTGATTATGATTTCGGACAGATTATGTGACACAAAACGGCTACTCGTCACATCCAGGGCTTCCTGTCGACCGGTATATGAAAATTCTAGAACGATCAAATAAATATCTACAACACGCCGCCTTCGTCAAAACAATGTAAAAACGCAACATTCGCAATTCTCCGGCACGTCGCTACATCGGACATGGGTCCACGATTTACGCTGCTAACGTAGGTGATTGGCTGACTGGCTAACGTTGGTTCGTGACTGGAAGCAGAATCTGTAGTTCTTAAACACAGTACGTTACCATCACGTGGTTCCAGTACCGGTGTGTCGATCTCGACAAACAGCGGTTGACACTGAGTTTCCGCAACGAAGAATATATGCATAGCATACCACATACAACTTTAGGCAGTAAGCACAATGAAGAAATTAATTATAAATGATGGTCATTTAAAAATTAACCGTTTAGAGCTACGAGAATATTTCTAATTCTAATTTAAGTTAGGTGATCGTAAACGCACACCAAAATTCAACTGCGTTTGTGGATGCTGTTTCACAAAGTCAGCTTTGCGGGTATCGCCTGTTTCTGCCGCCGGACATTAGTGAGCTGGCGTTCATGAAGCAACTGGTACTGGAGCAAAAGCGAAATGAGGCATCAGGGGCATTGCAAACGTTTGCCCAGTGGCAGTGGGCCGACCTTTTTTCGTTGGAGGTACAGAATTAGAATCGTCACACACTTTTACAATAACACTAATACTATATATTGATTTTAAGCAAACTATAACTCTGAAACAATGCACAGAACAGTCATTTCACAACTAACGTTCAGTAGCTATGACATATACATATGCACCTTACTTCTCTCGGTTTGGGTTTAATAATTTCCTGGTTCTGACATCTTGTAGAACCTACAAAATGAAAGGACTCTGTATTTGTGTGTGGTAGTTTTTATTAAATTTTGTTCAGCGCCACTGCTGCGGATCGAGTAGCTATCTGAAATAGAAATAAAATTTCAGCATTAATTGTTGGCTGTTTCTGATTTTTTACGTCCCCGGTATAACCGGGGGCGCCTCCCCCATTTCGTGCCCCCCTGTTTCCAGCCAGCTCCCAACCCGGTTCATGCCCTCTGGCAAAAATTTCAGCGAATGGAGAGCCTATTTAACATTACTGGTTTTGTTTTTTATGTTTATGCTATTGTTAGCTTGAGTATGAACTATTTTCGCATTCGACTACACGAAGTTTAGTTTGAATTTTACTTCTTGCTTTGCTAGGTATTACTAGCTATGGTTATTGGTAACTTGCTGACCCTAAAGTCGTTATCGCACCGCCCTACTGCTAGCGCTATCGCAGCGTACGGGTAGGCTCTCTTTCTCCTCAAAACATTTTAATGCACTGTGATAGTGATTAAAAAGTTTTGCTACCTAATTTGCATGGAGCTGCTGTAATCCGTGACTGGGGTAAAAGGTTATTACAAAATTTTTAGGATTATTGGCTGATTTTTCTCAGCTAATTTGCATGACCTCCAGTCAACCGGGCAAAGAGAATTTGCAAAGAACGAAAGCTGGGCGAACATAGTCTTGAGCTCAATTCTACCGGGTTCTGTGACTTCCTGCTGTTCTATATAAGTTCATTTTTCTCTACAGTTTATATTTTCAATTGATTTTCATCAAAAGTTTCTTCATTTAATCGTGTTCCGCCATTAGTACTAACTGGCTTGGAGTTAGTTAAATGCTGCCATGGATATTATATAGCTTTAGGCTTTATGCCTCCGTAACATCCTCTCTCGTAAGCTACCATAAGCGGTAGTAATACATTTGGGAGACAACCAGGTCTACTGACTCTTTGGTAAAGGACTTCTTTAGGGGTTATTAGGAACATGTGGAGTATGTCCTAGATTCTATCCGGGACTGAATTGAGCTTAAATTTTTTTCGTATTCATTTAAACATGTCTTATAAATTTGATCACAAGTAACCTTTATATAAATACAACTTTTTAATTCCAAACCATTCGTTATAATTCAGGATCCATAACATTATAGTATGCCTCTTGAGCACCTATGGTACTTTGATGTAAATTGAAGAAACCTTGTAATTCAGATCAAAAATTGCTAAGATGTCAACCTTGTTTACGGTTGGTCGTGTCACGACATTTACTTACAAAACTTTTTCAAGCACTGGGGATGATTGCAACTCAATAAATAACAACTCAGATATTTTGGCTAACTGCTTGTCTCCTTACGGTTGAGCATTGGTCATCGCGACAGCTACTTCAGCTTCGGATGCTTGCTTTTTTGCAAACCTTATCGCACAATTTAGCCCTTTGTGCTTCGCTTTCTATAGATCTTTACTTGTAACCGAATTATTCTGGATCGTTACGCGGTATATTAGTCACCACAGTGTCGTAGGCAACATTACGGAACCCTAAGGTCAAGTTCACTAGAGATTAGAGAAAAATGGATGGTCATGAGCCAAATTCAAAATCCCTCCCCAGAGGGAGTACGTGTACGTGTGTATCTGATCGAGTATGAATTAGTTGAGTACTTATAACTTCGATGAATTTAGCGTTACTTGTTATGGATAATCGTGTGTTACTGTCGTTTAACCAAACTGTAATTGTATGTCTGTATTTGTATAGCCTTTATATATATATATATATATATATATATATATATATATATATATATATATATATATATATATACCTTGAAATATCTGTACATCAGAAAGTAACCGGAATTCCGGTTCCGACAAAAATCATGTTCCGGTTGCGGTTCCGGCAAAGGGCAAAAACCATACCGGAACTGGAATTCCTGTTTAAAAATTTTGTTTGAAATTTTTCACATTTTTGCTTCATCTGTGATCCAAACATATGTAATTTATATCATACAACGATCAAGCTCCAATACAACCAAGCAAAAGAAACGATTAACTAAGCAATTTGCCGTGTAAAACGGTAAGTAGGGCACATAATTTCAGTGGGAATTTTTCATAATAACCAGGAGGAGTTTGTTAACAAATCAAAGTCAGGACGATGCTTGTAGCAGCTATTTTACACATTCAGAAGTCTGCGGGGTACGTTCGAATTAAACCGGTTCAACTCGGTAACAGGGTATGGTTTACGTGGAAGTACTTAGCGTATGCTTGGCTAAAATAAATTGCATTGAGCACCAGCCAATGCGCTTGTAAACTTCGTAAATCGATCTAAATTGAAGCAAACTAACATTATCTGCAACGCAGCCAGAGACTGCTTTCTTGGCAATGAACTCTATTTATTGAAACTGTGCGAGCAGCATCACAATTTGTACCATTTACAGCATTCTGATTAGAAAGTTATCATCATTATCATCTAACTGACGGGTACTGTTTGTTCAACGCTAACCTAAACAGTTTCTCTGACCACTGATCAAAAAATTACGTTCTATCTATTATTTTCTCTTAGAATCATATAAACCAAGGATTTCGAGCTTCCAGCAGAAGAACATGTAACAAACGTATGTGTAGTAAAGGGAGGCGACTGGATACATAGTGAAAGTGTGTATTCTACGCTCCTAACTTTGTAAGCATATTAAATTTGACACAGCATACGGAATAGTGTATAGTGGAAGGCATTTTTTGCTCTAGGTGTCCAAAAACGGGCATATTGATTGATAAATATAAACATTATTAGCTTCCTCAGTTTCTTTAAAGTTTCAGAAGGTTTCAGAATCGCAATACATTAAGCTTACTGCAAAAGTTATTTTAATGCATTTTAAATCCACTATAGCTTCATTTCTTCCTTCATGTTTTACTATACATAAATTTCGAAGACCAGGTTCCGGATCCGGTTTAAATGGGCGGTTCCGGTAAATTTCGGTTCCTGTTATTCCCTGCTGTAAATGTACCTCCGTGTTTCTTTCGTTCATCATCGATCGTGTCCTCGTGCATTTGTTGTTGTATAATCATGTAGTTGATGTAGCAGATTCGTTACCGCAATATGTCGAAAGGTAAATTATTCGTGTAGCTCGTGGAACCATATTAGAACTTTTGACATTTGAAGATAATTGGTGTATCGCAGTGATGCTATTGTCGTGTACCTATTGTACGCCTATAAGTATATCGTCTTTGGTTAACTCTTTTAACGCATGGCTGAAAGTGCATTCAGGACATGATCGAACTACATGTGGCTTGTACCGATTATGTAAGTCTTGTCTTATGTAGCCGCTTAGGTTTCGGTAGAAAATATATCGAATCCATAACTATAAAATGAGCCATCGTTATAATTGTATCATCTGTTGTTATTGTATAGTATTATCGCTATAATAGTAAAATTTTTCGTCATAAACGTATAACTTATTGCCTATGACTGTTTGTATCAATATATATAGTTTGTGGACATATGGTAATATTGTACAAAGAGTATATGGACTATTTGATTTGCGCGAACTTTGTGACTTTATTGTACCGTTTGTGAATGATTTTAGATTATTATCGATGTGTATGTTTATCATGTGAAACATGCATGACTTACCTGTTAACTATAAAAAGTATTTGGTAAAAAAGAAATTTATAACCTGGATGCAATGGTTACAACCTGGTTCAAGATATTTTTTATAAGTGTTTTATTATGTATTTATGTGAGCCCAATATTTAGCTTAATGGTACTACTTAGGTTCTATTTTTGGCATAAATATGCCTACACACTTGTTATACAATTTCTGTTGTGATATCTGAAAGGTGGTACACGTATATATAAAGTATAAAATGTAACCCTACCTAAAAACTGCTTTTACACGTTTAATCTAAAATAAATTGAAAATTAAAAAACTGACTCGTATTGAAGTCTCTATATTTCGACAACAAATTCTGTCAATCGATTAACTATTGATTCTCAGTTTTAGTCGTGTTGGGTGGGCCAAAAATGAAAGTTGTACGATAATCGGATTAGACCGAGGCCAAAATAAATCCAAAAATGTTGCTAGTCTTCGAAATTCACGTATGGTATAAAATTCCTCCATTTTGATATAATTATTGTCCCAATTACAGTTATTTTTTTCTTTGTGTTCGACAATCAATTGTTTTTATAATGCGTATGCCCACCTGGAATTATTTTCCTGGAGAAGCTGAGTATAAATGGAAATATCCATGCTTTTGTCGCCGAATTGTGGCCGGCTGACCATGCGGACAAAACTGCAGAAACCGTAGTGCTGGCAGGGCCACTCGTCAGATCTTCAAGATACTTGACACCCAGCACATTCAAATATGGTTTGTTGTGAGCGTAGATATTTTCCGTTGTGGGGCAAAGCTCAAACGTGGAAGAAAACACTGGAGTGATACCTGTGTCCGCGAGTCCTCCTGAAATCCGTTATTTGAAAGTTTTCAGCATCAGGTGCAACCCCGTTGGTAATGTCACAGCTTACCAAAATTCTTGGACCATCCAGAAACGTGAACCGCTCATGAAGAGTTCCAGCCATCACATCTGGGAACTACGTTGAGCGTCTTTTAATTCCGTGTTGAATGATGACTGTGTGAAAGTCAAGAAAGTTGAAGAGGCTGTAATATCAGTACATTAAATTTATTATTATTATTGAGAGAGCACATTTAATTTAATGTAAAATTTATTTTTAATACATTGTAAATCAACAGTACCTTCATTTCTTTTACTATATATAAGTTTCGAATACCAGCTTCCGGATGCGGTTTAAGTGGATGGGTCTGGTAAATTCTGGTTCCAGCTATCCCTGGATATATATTGTAAAATAGTAATTTTAATTATTTCGAAATTCTAGGTTTGCCTTACCGTTTCTCTCGGTTGGGCTATGAAACCAGTTGTAAACCGATGAACCGGTAATGTTCCTATGCGATTTACGCTACTCTTGTGAAAGAAATTTCATCACGGTCGAAACTACCGTTGGATCAGGCTGTGCAAATCCCTCTTGCTACTTAAAGACAATAATTTTTAGCCAAGTTTATATTAGGAGTAAACCGCTCAGGAATTGTTTTAATACTTTCTGGAACATCTTTGCTCAATTAGGAACCGACTTCGATGGCTTACGCGTCATAGTCGCCCCAGATTTTTACTTTCAACCGGTAGTATTTAATTAACACAAGCTCTGACCCTTGTCCGTTAAAATTAAGTGAAATTATACATTAGTAGCTTATAGCTGTACAATTTGCGTGGAGTGACAGAGCACATTGAGATGATAAATTGCACCATTGAGAATTCCTATGACGCCTGGTTCGTCAGCTTTCGACGGTCCTACTCCTACACAAAACCAGCGTTTCTCAGCGATTATGAGCGACTCGAAATAATTCAAAATTTTAAGGATTTCCCCATTAGAGATTTCATTGGGACATACAAATAAATAGAAGTAGGCTAACCTTTAAAACCCGGTTGGGGACATCCAGAGTGGGCCATTGCTTCGGTAGTGGCATACTCGCTAGCCTAACCGTACTCGATAGAGGATTAATTTATTAACATTAAGTCTACGAAAATACACACAGGACGAATTGGGCCATATTTGAATGACTGGACACTGGGCCTCCAATATCAGCTATAGATAAGATAGTTCTTTGCGAAGTTGGATATAAAATTTATATATAGTACACTCATGATGCTAGGGACTATCATGGTCATAACGATATTAAAATTCCTGTTGATTTACCAAGTCAGATCATTAAGATATTATACGTTTCGATAGGAATCTTAAATTGAGCCTGAATCGAAAGGGTTGAGGCTACTTTTCTCTGGTACAGGCGCGGTTTGAGAAATTTCTGACAGGGAGCGGGCGGTTCTTTAAGTTTTCGAAAACCATGTTTGAGTTATGAGTGACACAGACAGATATTTAGAATTCTACTATTTCTGGGCAATATTTGTGGAGAATTCAGTCTCCTCTTTGCAACAGTTTTAACATACGTCAGACACATAATAGCGACCTGTATTAATGCTTCATTAAATTCTCTCTGTAGCACAGTTAAAACGAAGTTCAATCCGGTCTCACATCAAAGTAAATATTCTTTTAAAATGTTTACCTTTTGCTTCGTAAAGTCCAAGCGCCTATTCTTCAACGCGAACTGATCAATGATTCGCTAAACTTCCAGCGACCTTTGCTTGTGAACGAACATCAAAGCCAATCCACTGAGGCGATCTTCGGTCATCGTGTACTCAAATACGATTTCAGAAATTTCAGAGACGAAAAGGATCGCTCCGATGAGGCCGAAGTTACAGGAAGGGTTGCAAATATGCATAAAAGAGCCGATATTCCAGGCAGAAATTCACTGGTGCATATATCCATGATAGCTTCAAGAATGCCCAGCCGTGGCGAATTAGCGTCAATTGATCGACATTTTAGTTGCCAGCGTTCGAATTCTTACTCAACCGACTGTTTATCATTATCCACAAGCTGTTTGGTTTCAGTATAAAAATCCACAGCTTCTGAAATGTCACTGTAACTTCCAGTCGGCGCGGATTGATGCAGAAGCGACAACAAGTGCATAACGTTGGCACTATGAGATTCAAAACGTGTATGGAGCTGGCTCAGGACAACGTCAATAAAAGGGATATATATTGTGGTACGATAAAATTCATTTCAAGTTACCTGCAGCTGGTGTGTTCGTGGACACCTTCCTGCAGAAGCGAGACGATCAATGTCCAGATCCTTTTTCATGTCACAAGCATGGCTCCAGACGTTCTAGAAATTTCCACTGCCATGGCCGCTTCTCCACGTTTGAAGTTGCTCGATCAGAATTGTATTTGACGCACTCGTAAAGATTTTGGATGATAGACTGCAGATATAGCTATAATAGGTTTAATGGCTCCTAGTACATGACGAGGAATAACCATGGATACAATGAAAGATGATCTGGTCTCCCCAACAATTTTGTGGTTAGTTTCATGTTGTACATTTTCCAAAGCTGCAGCAATACAAGGATACAGCTCCGAGAAACTCAAGCATGTAGTGTGAGGTTCAGTCCACTTGGTGTCGCTAAGCTTAGGCAGAACAGTTTTAGTAGCGTGTGCATTCAAGGCTTCCACCGAGCTTTTGAGGATAGTGTGTCGCTTTGGTGATGCGCAAAGGAATACGACGACAGACCACATTACTCTGAATGCGGACCGAATTTCAGGAACCTGTGACGCTTTGGTAACAGTTTAGTTAAGAGAATGTGAACTGCAGTGAACGTAGAACGCTGCAGGATAGGTTTGTTGTATTATTGCTCTCGCTCCGCGAATAGCACCCGACATTGCCGCGGCTTCGTCATAACCTAATCCAATTAGCATAGGATCATTTATCCCCGCGTCAGCGATTATTTGGAGAATTTTTGCTGCTATGGCTTCTCCAGTTAAATTCTCCAGATCCAAGATACCAATAAACTGTTAGTCCAATAAACTTGAATGCAGTTAGTGCAGTCAATATATCGAACTGAGACAAATAGTTGTTCTGTTTGAGATATATGAGCCGTTTCGTCGGCGATTATCGATATATAACGGGACTTCAATTGTTATTCATGCAAACTTGCTTTTATTTCTGTCCGTAACTAGGGTATTTGGATACATCGACGCTACCGATAATATCTGGATACGAAATCGTATCCGGATCTCCTCGCCCATCATTAGGTTGGAAAATACAACAATAAAAAGAAAATATCGATGTAGTACCCAGTAGAGTTTTTAGTCCTGGTCAAATGTACGTGCAATTGGAATCGATAGACATTTCGTTTAATTGAAAATAACCGGTTTTACAAAATTTAAAAATTGTCTAGTTGTGCCAAGATCGAAAACGATCGAACTCGGTCAGAATTTTGATTTCTTTTAGATTTCGATCGTTCTAGATTTCGGCACAACTAGGCAAATTTTATATTTTTAATATTTCGATTATTTTCGATCGAAATCGTTCGAAATTTCGTTTAATCGAAATCGGTCGAAATTTTGACCGATTATTTTGTACTTATTTTAGCCGTGGCTATATACAGGCACGCTCAAAACTTCCAGCTTGACCGGGACAGTATAGTGGAAATCTTGCTAGACAATATTTTATATTTTAGGAAGCACACGAAAAAATCAGGTTGCTAGCCAACGAAGCGTCGTTGTCTGTTTTGTCAGGACAAAAGCCAGACATCATTGCGCAAATGTCGTCGGATCCCTACTTCGATCTGGTGAAAGAAAAATTGCCTTCAGTTACTTCGCCTGAAAACTTTATCGGACTGTGTTCCTCCGACGTACGTGTTGTTAATCAATTATATGAAAAGTTCAGCAATCAGACAGAAGGAGTGTGCCAATAAATTTAATGTGATCTCATTAATCATCTTATTTTGTATTTCACATAAAAATTTATAATTTCATTCGGTTTTTCGCTAACCGAAAATTGGCAAAATTAAATGCAACTGCTAGAACTTTATACCATGTGCTCGAATAGAGATTTGCGATTTTTCAGTCTGAGTTTGCATAAAATTAATCTGTGTTCGCGAACAGATGTAATCCAGTAATGACGTCACAAGCAAACCGATCCTATAGCTAAGCTCTTGGTATTCGCGTACAAAATCCGCCTAGTTGCAATTCGACCAATTTTAGTTCGCACAAATTTCGATAATTTTAACCGATTTTTCGTGAACGCAAATGTCTAGATTTCAATCGCAGAGCACCGTATTCGCCAGCGGTTTTGCGCCATATTTCAGTTGTTCAAACATAGGTCGGTTGATTTTTATACAACAAAACAAAATAGGATGGTTTATGGGTCACCTTAAGCTTACTTGCGCATAAGTGCACAAAATCGAACGCAACAACGTTTGTTTGCGATTACGTTCGTAATCCCTTTGTTTTTATGTTCTTATTTTTGTCCGTAACTACTTGTTATGGTGGGTGTTTTAATTATGAGTCAGTGAAATGAGCGAAACTAACTGTTCTTGCTAGCCGTGACAGTAGAGTGGTGCAAATTGACAATGTCTGTTTATTGGGGTTTTTAGTGTGACGCGTAGATCAAATTTTAACTGATCGAATTGATTTGCCACAGATTCAACATTTGAAAGTTTGAAATCTGTGTCCTTTAGTTAGGCGTGAAGACCGATTTCAACATCTTCTCCCAAAAAACAGCCAAAAGGGCTCGGGTCGCATGCTAAGGGACCCAAAAATCTGCTTGAGAACCCGTCTAGATATCTGAGCGAAATTGGGTCCATTTTATAAAGCGAATAATCTATTAAAAGATCGCATATAATGGGTGTTAATAGAATGTAGGATTTGGGTCAAAACGGGTTCTAAAATGGGGCTTGACAACAAAAAAATACACGAAAATGGTAATATCTCCACAACTCGATATAATATATTATATGGACGTTTTTGCTCTCATTTTGTAGAGCAAATCTACATTTTGGCTACTGCAAATGGTATGTTGCTATTGTCATTCACGCTAAAGAGAGGTCAAAAAAGGTTTTTCAATGGGCCATGGGGCCTGAATAACATATGGCAATATCTCTTCAACAGCTTAAGATATTTGAATGTTTTTGAGCTCATTTTGTAGAGCAATCTATTCTTTATGTAGCTGAAAACGATTTTCTGTAATTGACAATATTTACGCTGTAGGGTTGGGTCAAAAGATTTTTTCAATTTGTCCATATAACGAAAAATTACGAAAATGGTAATATCTCCGTAATCCGTATACATAAAGCTGCTGTAACGATATCGCGTGGGGCAAAACAATATATTTGTGATACCTTTATTTATTCGAATCTTGACTTCTAGATCTATACGGTACATTGCCGCTGCAATTATCAACAAGACATACATTCTTTTGCCACAATTGATGTTTACAAATTTTTTAAACCAAATGTCATTTCTTTCAACCTATGATACTGCTTTTATTTACTTTGAATAGTGAATTCTAGATGTATTCGGCGTTGCGCGTCTTAATACAAATTTTGCTTACAAATTTATTTTTAATCAAATTTTATATCGTTCTACCTATGATGGCAAACTAAGATGTGTTTACGTTGCAGGTTGCTCTCTACTTAAAGCATGATGTGGCAGAGTCCCTGCTTCCATTCGATGGAAAACTCGCGTCAAGAAGTGTGCTATTGGTGTAACGATAATTATTGAGCGCAGACGTTGATTGTCTAATGCGGCGTTCACGTTATAATGTCTCCAACATTTGGAAACTATGTACTCCATACAGTGTCAGGCATACTGCCTACAACTTGGTGTCTTAGACATCCTCATGTTTTTTATATATTTTCAAAGTTAGCTAGGTAGTGGTATTGTCACTTCTCGACAATGTCAAGCACACCGTGTCTTGCAGTTTTATTGACAGTGTGCTGCATTATATCATCAACTTTCGTATAGCCTAGATATAAATATTGAGAATTTGGAAAAGCTACACAGCACAGTTGGCTAATAAAGGGAAACACATTAATGGTTGTTGCCTAGAGTAAACCCAATGGTAATATTTGCAGTTCCATGCGAACAGGTTTCTTATATTTTGTCCGTAACTTAACAACGTTACGCTTGTTATGTTACAGATTGTGCCTATGTTCTAAGTTTATATAGCCTAATTATTTATTTAGTTTTTCAAACGAATGTAGCATAACATACGATAAGATATCGAATATTCCTTTGCGGTTAAAATTTCCGGCTTAGCGAGAATGACGAATGCTGTGTTGTTGAGATATTTGGTTGTTGTCTTTTATATATTATCCACGTAAGGGGTTGAGGATACAGCGGCTTGCGTAATAATGGGTTTACAAAGGTAAGATATTTATTGTAAAAGTCGAAAAACTCAATTTTTAGCTTGCATCAGTGTACTCGTTTCTCGCTATATATAATTGCGAATAAATTTCAACGCGTGAACGGTTTTTATTGATTTAGAGCACTAGCGCTGTAATTGCCAGTGTTTGATTTCGCCCTTTGGAATTTTGTGTAGTTCTTTAATTTTTAGGCTAGGTCACCCTCCTGAAATTAGTCATTCTAACAGCCATAGTTTTAGTGTATACTAATCGACGCTGTTAGTTGGGCCATTTTGCGGGAACAATCAACTCGGCCAGTTTAGAGTAAATATTTTTGTGTTCGCCCATTAGTCCGTACCGCTTAGAAATTTTTTGACAGGGTTACTATTCTGGACTTCAGACATGCCCGGTTGTTCTGCTCCTGCTTGCGCGGTGCTGCTCTCGGGCCGGTTATGTGGTCTCACTTTTTGACTCACCTCGGTTCGGTTTACGCGATGAGTCGTGTCAACATTGGGACCCCGAAGAATTTCAAGATATGTTTCCTGCGTTGGCTGAGATCGAACTTGCTCGATTAGTAAGTCGAACTGAGTCAGGACTGGTATTATCTTTTAGAATTATCTATTTCGGCACGAGGACTGAATATAAGGCCCGTTCTGTGGGCGGTGCGTTTTTATACGCGTGTATTTAAACCTGCTCAGTTTCTACTGCTGGCGTGTCAAAGGGTTAGGGGCGCGTTTGATATCGTTAGCCGTTTTCCTGGGCCAATTTTTTTCGCATGGCCGGTTCCATCATTTCACTTGAGCCTTGCTACACTACATTTGACAAAATACTCTCTAGTTTTTATATGAAATCCACTGGTCGGGAATATGATATGCTATTTTGTGTCAAAGCTGTATGAGTATATGTGGGCTGTTTATTGATACTTTTTACACCGCCACTCCATGAGTTAAAGAATTAGTTTTCCGTATTATATTTTGTAGGTAATGTAATGGCACAGTTATTACACAACTAGGAGGTTAGGTATCGGTTTTTAGCATCTGTTTCTTTTTCAGGTATTAACGCTTGTTTTTTAGCGGTATTTGGGAATTGTTTGGGTAAGAAACAGTTTTGTTGGTTAGTTAGCATATCGCCTTCGAGAGAAATGTCTTCACTTGCTCGACATCGTCAACATATACACACGTGTGTATCAAAACGACAGTATGTAAATGTCATTCGACAGTATGTAACAACCTTCTTGAGTTGTTACGCGCAGCGGTTTCTGCGTAACAACTTTGGTGCGTTGTTACGCATAAGCGCTTGTATGTAACAACATTGCTAATGTTACATGCACTCGCAGTTTTATAACAACAATCGAATGTTGTTTTTATCGGGAATAATTTTTCCAAAAAATTTTTGTGGCCAAGGGGAACCCAAAATATCGAAATTGTCATAAAAGTGGTTGAAACGGGAATGTTGTGAACCAGCTCGTAGGGTTAAGAGCAATAGTGCCAAAATTATCTTCAAAAATAAACAATTCGGCGTGAATTTGCCTAATTTTGGCACCAAAACTTTTGTAGACTAGCTAAATTATGCCAGTATTTCAATATAATTGTTGTAGACGATTTTTGATTTAAACCTGACTCGCTAAATAAACTTATAGCTCATTGAAACCCGAGTTTATAATTAAATCAACTTAAATAAAATATATTCTAAATCAGAGCGCCGCCAACACTACATTTCTTGTTTTAGACGCCGAAAGTAATTATCATATTTTAAGTGTCGATAGCGGCGTTTTGCGTTGTCGGAGTTTCATCGCTCTATAGGTCGCGTATTAAAAAAGGGGGTGAGGTCGCGTATAAGAAGAGCTAAATATGAATTGTTGGGACCCATTGGACGTTAAATTTCGTAGAGAGAATGTTCGTTTTATGTTTACAATAGATAAACGAATTACCTCTCCTCCTGAAAATTTCTAGTTGGTATTTGCCAGTTTATCCCAAAGCGCCCAATCTCAAACATATTTATGAATATAAGACTTGTTCATTTGAAGTTTGGTGTCAAAAGATTATTTGCATGTCAGTTCAACTTCGGTGCTTAGGCCACCGAACTAAACGTTTAGGGAGAACACGTTCCCTCCATGCGAAATCTTGGGGCACATTTCTCTTCCTCTATGAAACGCAGTGGAGAACGATTAATTGTCCCAGTACTAAACGAGCACCAACATTCCTATCGGCTTAATATACATAATTTGAATACTGTTACAGTCGTTTCACCAAAATATGATCACATTGATTCATATATGGTAAAAGTATACAGTGACATTTGTCGTATTCAGCAAGCCCGAAAACCTATGTGAACTCACCGTGATCCCCTACAACAATTATATTGAAAAAGTGGCATAATCTAGCTAGTTTCCAAAAGTTTTGGTGCCAAAATTTAGCAAATTCAGACCGAATTTGTTCAATTTTGAAGGTACAGCAAAAATTTTTGGTACCATTCGACTCAGCTCTACAAACTGGCTCAGAGCATTCACATTTCAACCGCTTTTTTACTTTTTTCGATGTTTTGGGTTCCCCGTGGTCCCCCATTGGTCCCAAAAATTTTCGCAATAGTATAAATTTATGTACAATTCGAACTGCATTGAAGAGCTGCGTGGAATTGTGCGAAAATCATCTGAATATGTTCATGGGTTAACGACTTAGACAGTTTCCAAACTTTCCCATTTTTCACATTTTCCAATTTCCTAATTTACCCGTTTCTCGTTTCCCAACTTTATGCAGTTTCCAGACACTTTCTATTTTAACAAGTTTCCCGTTTCCACATTTTCCAGTTTCCTAATTTTCCCGTTTTCTGTTTCCCAACTGTGCATAGATTCCAAACACTTTCCCGTTTTTCACATTTTCCGGTTTCCAATTTTTCCCGAGTTTTCCGTTTCCCAACTGTACGTAGTTTCCAAGCACTTTCCCGTTTCCCAAGATTTCCGCATATATTCCAGCTTCCTAATTTTCCTGTTTCACAGTGTTCCCCTTTCCCAACATTATGCAGTTTCGAAACAATTTCCCGTTTCCCACATTTTCTGGTTTCCTAATTTTTCTTTTTCCCGGGTTTCCCGTTTCCCGACTTTATGCAGTTTCCCAACTTTCCCGTTTCCCACATTTTCCGGTTTCTAATTTTTCCCGAGTTTTCCGTTTCCCAACTACGTAGTTTCTAAACACTTTCCCGTGTCCCAAGATTTCTGTTTCCAATATTTTCCTGTTTCACAGTGTTTCCCTTTCCCAACATTATGTGGTTTCGAAACAATTTCCCGTTTCCTAATTTTTCCGTTTCCCGACTTTATGCAGTTTCCCAACACTTTCCCGTTTCCCAACACTTTCCGGTTTCCAATTTTTCCCGAGTTTTCCGTTTCCCAACCGTCCGTAGTTTCCAAATACTTTCCCGTTTCCAATATTTTCCAGTTTCCTAATTTTCCTGTTTCCCAAGTTTTCCCTTCCCAGCTTTATACAGTTTCCAAACACCCCCGTTTTCCAACTTTATGCAGTTTCCAAACACTTTCCCGTTTCCCATATTTTTCAGTTTCCTGACTTTCCCGTTTCCCAACTTTCTACAGTTTCCAAACACTTTCCCGTTTCCCACATTTTACAGTTTCCTAATTTTCCCGTTTCCCAAGCTTCCAGTTTCCCACATTTTCCAGATTCCTAATTTACGCGTTTCCCAAGCTTTCCTGTTTACTAATTTTCACGTTTTCTGAGTTTTATGCAGTTTCCAAATACTTTTCCGTTTCCCAACTTTGTGCAGTTTCCAAATACTTTCCCGTTTCCCACGTTTTCCGGTTTCGCGAGTTTCCCATTTCTCAAATTTCTAGTTTATGCATTTTCCAGTTTCCCGTTTCGTTTTTCGCTTTTTCCCGTTTCCTAATTGTCACGAGTTTCCCGTTTCCCAGGTTTATGCAGTTTCGAAACACAAATATAATGCGATCTGTGGTTTATAAACTAGTCAATAATGACAATGCAGAAAAATTTTACATTTCAAATAAACATTTTCTATCAATTGGGCGGGTGAACGCAATAAAACAATCTATGTGTGTATATTTATACATAATATGTGTGTATATTTTATATAAGACACACACATATATATATAAAATAATTTTTCCCGCGGAAACCGGAAGCCCCTAAAGGTGACATTGGCCTCAGACTCTATTTAAAGGCATGTCAAGCCTCGGAGTTCCTCGACTAAGGCCTCGCCAAGATATTTTTAACCTTTTAACTCATGTACTTGCTCGGGTGAAACTTAATTTAATGCTCAGTGGTGCATTAATATAGTTCGTTGCATAGCGTGGGTTTGGCGGCGTATTGTGAGGAGCTTTAAGGGTCCGTGCACCAGCGTCATCAACTCAATGTTCTGATAACGAAATTCTGAAGCAAACGGCTTAGGTTGGAGCCGTTGCTGCGCAACAATTTATTCAACGTTAGTCGAAATTCAAACTACTTTATAAGTAAAGGGTTAAATATCACATGAGTCCGTGGATTTTTTTAGAAAACTGGGCTTGTGAAATTTTGATGTTCGAGTTGCGTATTGAACATGTAATTATATATATGTAAATAACACATATAGTTACTAGGATATAGCCTCAGAAATGTTGCAAAACATCTATATTGAGGTTAGAAACAACTTCTCAACGAATTTTATGCTGGAATCAATCAGATTTTTCAGACAGTTCAAAAGGAGTGAAAACACAATGAATCTGATACAATATGGTTTATTCTTTTATACCGCCCAACTATCTTTCAGCAGTTACTAATCTTCGATTCAGTGTTGGGGACATGAGGACCCCAAGTAGCAAAATTAAGTCTTGCCACAGTTCGCTCAGTTATGAATACAGGTTGCACTAAAGACGAGCAGAAATTAACTCGTGAATTAGCAATAGACTACCATGATTATCACTTAGACCACTTGACCACTTGGAAAATAACGCTGAGACCGTAAAACCACGTGAAGGTGAACGAATAAGGGTGGCGAATAAAGAAATGATTAAAATTCATTACTTTGGACTTCACGCGTACTGCCATCAATAGAAGTGCAGTGATTTATCCGTTGTGGCCGGTGGATTGCAACCGCTTTTTTATGCAGTGACCATTTTAGTCGTTTATGCACGTTCATAATTATTCATTAAATCGATAAAGGCATTGCTGTCAGCTAATACTTAACCGTCAAAAAACCCTTTATGCGAGGATGCTGAGGAGACACCATTTACAGATATATTATTTCGTGTGACGTTTTGTTGTTGGATTCATATTATCGAAACGGAGCGAGTGGAGTTTCCACAGAATGCGCTAGTGCGAAAAATCGTGAAAATTTATATCTGTTGCTGTCATTCATAACTCATTTTCGGTGTACGTGTTTCGATAAATTTTTGTTCGATAGCAAAAGTAATGACGATGTGACCATTAGTTGAATGCGAAAAAAACTCCGGATCCATCTTCGGGGTCGAAATAACAAAAACATGTTTTAAGGGTTCTTTGCCAAATATAGCTATATGGGTACCAGTGTTTCACAGCCCTGTCAAAAATGTTAACCGAGTCAAAAATGTACGGAATCAGCTCATCGAGATGTACAAGTTTGCTGGCCACGATTCTATTCTCATCGTACCCTTGCCAGAAATAGCGATTTTTTCGCTGTGTTATTGGTCGTTTTTACCTAATAATGAGTGCCCATTAGGTTATCAAACACGTTGAATACGATGGTTTTGTTATTAATTATTTAGGGTGCAGCATGTATATTTCTTGTGTTTTCAATGGGTTTATGCTCAATGAACCTGATTTCTATAATAATAGTTATCTCTCGTTGTTTAGTTACGCATTGCCTACAGGTCTACAGGAATTGTCTATATAGGTTTTCCGGTAGGCTGAATACGAAGGTTTGGTTATTCAGAGTGCAGCACGAGTATGTTATGTCTTTTCAGACGTTTTCATTGTGTTTAGGGACAATGGACCCGATTTCCATATAATAGTCGGTCACCAGTAGTTTGGTACATAGCGTCAGAAATTGTGTAGAGTTTTTTCGATATGTTGAATACGATAGTTCGATTATCTATACACCAGCACAAATGCTTGATTTGTTGTCAGTGTTTTTAATGAGTTAACGGTCTACAAGGATTTAGGATTTTCAATGGGTTCAGGGTTCTATAGGTTTTGGAGTGGTATAAATATCAAACATAGTCTTACATATGTTTAAACAAAATAACTAAAACATGGAACCACGCTCGCTCCTTTTCACCCTCGCAGCGATTAAACAAAATGATAATTTTAAAATGAAACTACGCTCTCTCCGTTTCTCCGTCGCTTGCGAGATAATAGTAGTTTTGGGCGGTCCATTTTAGTGTATATATTCCATTTCGACCACGGAAACTAATGTACTTCACTTGCCCGGTTCGGGTATCCGTCTAATTGGGAGCTCAAAGTACTTTCTTTTTCAAAACTGCATGCATTTACGTTTTCTTGTCTTTTCATAAGAGCAAACTTACGATACGGTATCAGTCAAAATGTATTAACAAACCGATCTAGACTCATTAATTATACGCCTTTGTAATTCTTCGAACCGAGTTTTATAACCGAAAAAGCTGGCGAAATTTCGCATTTTTCGGTCTTGCTATGTTTTGGGTCACCGATTTTTGCTGCTTTTTAATTTTGCGTTTATTGTTTGGATTATTTATATTTCTGAATTAGACTTTTGGTGATGCATGTGAGATAGTTTATTGAATGAAATATGACAAAACCCTAGTGCCGTGATTGCGATTGCGCTTAAGGAAACCACCTCAACATGATCTATCGTGTTTTTGACCATTTTTGACATAATTTAGACATTTTAACGATGTTATATTTTGAATAAAATATCTTAAGATATGGAAGCAATTACAAAATCTGCCACGAGAAGGTTTGAGGAAATTGCCGTAGCTTAAATTAAGAAATTAATAAAATTTAAACATATAATGTGTAAGGATTTTAAAAATGGTATCCTGTGATGTTACATTATTTTCCTGAAATTTTTACCTTCAAATAACAAACTTCAAATGCCTCTCAATTTCTGTTTTTGTCCGAAGTTCGGTATTTAGCCCCGACAACATGAATGTGCATTGGTGACATTTGGACAATTACGTATGCGTGGCTTCTATCCTATGTATTTTATTCATAACCATAGTGTTAGCTTTAAAATGAAATAGTAGCCACTATAATACTGTTCATTGAAATAGGCTTCATCGTCCACTTAGCGTAAGGTTATGCCCAAATATTACTAAAAAGAATATTTGTTTGCTAAAAAGAATATTTGTTTATTCTCAAATCCTGAAAACATCGTAAAATACTTGTGATAGTGAATGACAAAATCTAGTTAGTATACAGTCTGCAGTTTAATTAAGAATTTGAAATTTTAGGGTATGATTGTTCATATCCGGATGTCCGTTGTATATATATATCACAATTTTACACGGATATCTGCTTGAATCTCCACAGGACGAAAGTTTTACATGGGACATTGAGTTGGTTGTCCACAACTTCAAACTTGGTTAATCTGAAAATACCTGGGGGAATTTCCTCCAAGGTACCTGGGGAAACCCGTTTGCGCTTAGTCAAATGGGGGATTTTATAATTGCATTTTTCGTAGTTTTCATGTGTTTACAACACGTGTATCGTTGTTTTTGCTGCATATTTGTTATTTAAGTAATGGAAATATCTATTCATGCAGACCGCGCTTCATTTTACTTAGGATTTTAGGATTTTGCCATAAATATAGTCGGAATATAAGATGTGGTGTTGAATTTTGTTTGGACATGACAATCATTTTTGTGTCGCCTCAAAATACCTGGGAAGTGCAGGGGGTTGACATGGTGAAGCCAAAATTTACCTGGGGGGCTCGAAAATGCAGGGACCCTCCCGCCTCTGTAGAAAGGTTAAATCCGGACATGGCAACAATATTTCAGCCCATCAGTAGTTATTAGAGTGCTACATTTACATAACGGCAAATAGATAGTGAACAACCAATATGGCAGACGAAGCAGTCGAATCTCCGTTTACGACAGATTACGCTAAATCTGCAAAATCTGTTTGCAAAGGCTGTAAATCGGCTATCGACAAAGGAGTATTGCGTTTGGGCATAATGATTCCGGTACGTATATATGCTTAATGTGTACTCGGCAAACAATCAACAGTGTGTCGTCGGTGTAACGGAACTCGTGCCACTAACCCAGCACATGTACTGACCTGGATATTCAGTTGATTGTGACACCGCAAATATACACCTTCGCAACTGTTTTCTGTGTCAACGTTTGATATATTGTCGGTATTGTTAAATTTTTGTATCGACTAAACAGATGCTTTACAGCGTATCTTTCCTCTTGGTTCGTGGGCCTCGAAATCAGTGCTTGAATGTGCTTTGTAATAAAAGCAAATTTTTCGCGAATCGTTCGCGAAAAATTAACACATGATCAATTGCTATTCCCGAACGATTCGCGAATAATTTGCTTTTATTTCTGAGCGTGAAATGCCGAACCGTCTTGGGCCGCTTCCTTATTAAAATGTTTCGTTTACTCGACATATAAATTATGTTCATAATGATGTTTTCAAAGATCGCTGCACACCTTTGCTTGCTGCGTATGCAGGCACGTATAATATTCGCCCGAAATGTAGTTTGACCAACGTTTTTCACATGTACGTTTGAGAAATTTAAATTTTGCTTGAACGGCGTTCGTGATCTGTTCGAAATTGTGCTCACGTATTTTGAGCCTTTAAACTTACGTAACATTAAACAAGACTTGTTCGTAAATAAAAAAATTTTTGTTGTTCAATTTCTGCTCGATGCTCGTTTGAAACCCGACAGTTGTTTCTGGCAAGTGTTATGCATGTCGTACATTCATGAAATGATTTCTAAAATTTAAGCAAATTTCATATTTTCTGAATTAGCTGAAAATTTGGATCAATGTTGCGATTGCATTGTTACATCTCATCTGTCCAGATATTACACGCATTGTGCCTTTCGACGACACTAAAGCGTAATATCATACATAATGTCTTTCAGCTCATAATAAATTATTAGTTAGAGTTGTGTATTATTTCTGCTGGGGTTTATGTGCTTCAGTGCTACATATATTACTCTGGTGTCAGCGATTTTTGTGTAGTTAGCGGATAATTATATTGCAGATGGTACTCTAATATTACTTGAAGCATCTCTCCTCGTCAAGGCTGTTACAAACTTGTATCTTAAGGTCTGCATGTCTGGTTAAATATCTAATTACGCGCTCGATGTTTCTACAAACATTGTTACCGAGAACACACTTGTTTTTGCCTTGAGGAAAATGAGGAAAAATAGATTGCAAATTGTTTCGATACCATTTAATAAAAACGGCTTCTTCGATATTTTCTTCTCTACGATGATGTCTGAGTGTAAAGTTGGCCGGAATACAAGTTCTTTCGCTTCTGTTTATGTTCAAATGAGAATCGTGAAACTGGCAGTAGCATCGTAAGGATTATAGTGCCAGCTCCCAGGTAACTCACGTCTATAGGTGTGGAAGGAAACTTGTAGAGTCCCTTCGCAAAAGGTGTGTCCTGCAGTTTTATATAGTCACGCACAGAATTAACTGCACACTGCATGTATGCAAAACGTTTAAGCGCACACACGTAAACGCGTTTAAACACATACACACGCGCAACTGCGTTTAAACGCCCGCGCACGCAACCGTCTTTAAACATACACGTGCCCACACGCGTTTAAAGCGCACACGCACAGAAACATAAAGACACACGCACGCAAACACATTTAAGCATACACGTACCCATAAGCGTTTAAAGTGCACACGCACACAAACATGTTTAAACACACACGCACGCAAACGCATTTAAACGTACACATACCCACACTCGACTGAAACGCACACTCAAGCAAAAGCGTTTAAACGCATTTGCGTGAATTCTCGTGGGTGCTTTTGTTTAGTTAATTTTGTGTGTGACTGTACATGCAGTAGCGTCAGAGCACAGGAAGCGTGTCAAGACTTCAAATTTGGCGTCACCGGAAGTAACATGAATTACGAAATCTAACAAACTTAAATATTAGCCAAAACTGTCCAAAAATACGTTACGCATATTATTATCAGCTTTTAATACTGAACTATATGAAAATAGTGCCGAATAAACCCATGTGCATACAAGCGTATCATATGGCTCCTATACCAGATTATACGGAAACAAAAAGCTCTAATAAAGGCCAAAAGTACTTTACGATTCTATCAATAATGTGTTTAGCTTCCCCATGGTAATAATAGCTATATTTGATTTTGAAGGTTGAATAAATGGAACATTTCTGAGTATCGTCATTCTGTCACGTAGGTTGACTTATATTTATACGGATTTCATATTTTAGAATCCACATGGCGATGGAAAGGTGAGTTGTCTTTTTGTCTTGAGGAATTCAGATTGACTATTGTCTGTGTGCTAATGACGAACGTTGCATTTTACAGATATTAAATGTTATAAATTTTGTCGCAATAATTGTACTTCTTATGCTGTAAAAGTAATATTAACTGCGCAGAGAATGTCAAAATCAAATAATGCACTGTTTACTAATGTGTGACTTCGTCCCAGGTTTTTTCTGTTTATGTTTTTCATAAATATAAATTACAATTTTTATTAATCGGAACGTAGTGAAACGTAGTGGATATTGTGTGTTGCAGGGGTGAAATCTTTTAAATTTCGTGTGTGTGCGTGATCGGCCATAACTCGGGACCGACTTAATCGATTTTCTGATCTTGGACTCATTCGAAAACCGGCAGAGTCGATTTACCGCGTACATCCCCGAGCGTTTTTTTTTGATTTGGGATCTCGGCCAGGGGTCAGAATGTGGGATTTTTTCCCCATTTTAGTACCCTTCACGGAAGCAAGGTTATTTTATCTTAATTTTCGAATTTTTTCTCTGGTTGGTTTTATTTCATAACAAAATGATAAATGCCGATGCGTCTTTTTGTTTTTCGATTAAGGTTCTGGTTCATGGGGTTTGAGGTATGGCACCACGTGGTTCCTCGACCCAAATTCAAAAATTTGTTCTGACTTCCTGGGCGGCTGAAAAAGTTATACTTGGGGGTTTTTCAGGCATGACAAACTCATTGCTGGTGTTGATTTTGCTATGTGATCATGGTTCTATGGGTACGGGTATGGCGCCGCCATGGTTCATCGACTTAAAATACCTAATTTTACATTTACGGCTTGGGAGGCTGATAGCTTGCACTTGGGGGTTTGGGGGATGGGAAACTTATTGCCGGTGTTTTTTGTTCTAGCTTGTGCGGTATTGTGTGATATCCACATATATCATATCGACGTATGCTATCGAAAGCTGATTGGCTGTGCACGCAAAAGGCGTAGGTGTACCAATGCTTCTACGTTCTACAATCTCGATAGAGTTACTTAACTATTCTAACCATCCAAAATCCCTAATTTACCCCCAGAACGGCCAAATTTTGTTGTCAGTTTATGTTTAAAGCGCTTAAGTTAATTTTGCCTAGGCATATTGTTGTTTGGCTTTCGAATACTAGGTCGGAGAAAGCCAAGATTATTTTTTGGACTGTCTAACTATGATTTTGGCTATTCTAGCCTACCAAACCCCGAAATTGCCAAATTTCACTGTCAGCTTCTGTTTGAAGCCTTTAGATTAATTTCGGTTGGGCAAACTGTTGTTTGGATGACAAATACTAGGTCGAAAAATGTCAAGTATATTTTTTGGACAGCCTAACTATCATTTTTACCTTTCTAGCCTGTCAAAATACCCTAATTTACTCTTAAAATGGTCAAACTTCGCTGTCAGCACCTGTTTGAAGCCCTTGAATTAATTTTGGATGGGCAAATTGTTGTTTGGGTGACATACTACGTAGGTCGGGGAAGGTCGAGTTTATTTTTGGACAGCCTAACTATGATTTTAGGCGGGCTAAATACCCTAATTTACACACAGAACGGCCAAATTTGGATGTCAGCTTCTGTTTGAAGCCCTTTAGCAAATTGTTGTTTGGAGGACAGATACTAGGTCGGGGAAGGTCAAGTTTATTTTTTGGACAGCCTATGATTATGGCTCTTCTAGCCCCCAAAACACTGTTACACTATCTGTTGCAGTTTTCTGTAAACATTACCATACACATTAATTACTAGTGTTGTGACAAAGTGAAAGTTAGGGGAACATGATCAAGGATAATCTGTCTAAAACTCTATATATATCTTGAATTCAAAACTTTTTCGTACTCAAAAGCACTGTCATCGCAATGTCTTGGTACAGTAAAGTACACCCAGCCCAACATTGTATAGAACATCGTACTAAACTGAAAACAATTGGATATTTTGCCACCCCAACGACATAGTCTCCAGGTCATTAAGCAAATAAATGCATTTTTCAAACCAAAGTCATTGCCATAACCAGGGTTTTTAATGAACCCTGGGTCCAGCAAATTTCTTTTGGGTCCAGACCTTAAACGCTAGGTCTAGCCTTACAGATTTTGGCTCGAGAATTTCACGAAATTTTGCACAACAAAGAAACATAATTACGAAACGCAATTTGACACTATTGGGCCATTCCACGAAACCATGTCATGTTGCTCGGTGGGGGGGCTACATCGACACTTTTTGGCCCATACCACCAGTCTTTTGGAAAAAAATTTAATGTCGCTGCGAGATTAGTAATAGGCGTTCCGACGATCACAATGAGGTATGGTGGACCTCCGTGCACCTAACATAGCAGGAGCCAGAGGCCCACAAACCATATCGGCCAAATGAAGCCAAAAACACATGTCACACTATAAACGTTCGCCGTATCGCTACGACGTGATACATATGTGTGTTTTTCATTTCCCTGTGATCCTTTGATGTTTGCTAATTTTTCCGTAAAAACTTAAGAGTAAGCATCGACACTGAAACTGACATCATGCTTCCGAAAAAATTTTTACGTAACTTGTAGCCCCCCCCGACCTAGGCCAAATCTGGCAGCCTGCATACGCTGGTACATAACGTCGTGCACTAGCGCCAAAAATGCTATATAACGATAATCGTAATCATTGCAGGTTTTATTGAAAAAAAGAATGTCATCGTCTGTCCATGTGTTGTTTGATTATGAGGTCGAAGGTCATAAAGTGCCAAAAATGGGGTATGCAAAATGTAGCCCCCGACCTTGCGAAACTTAAGGTTAATAATACAAATTTATCATACAGTCTTACAATACGCCGAATGGCAACATAGTAAGGCCCCACTAGAATCGACCCATGTATTAAAAATTTTTAATGAAAACGTAGCCCCCCAACCTGACGTGTAGCCCCTCCCCGGAACAGTAGCCCCCCTCCCCGACCGCTTGTTTAGTAAACGAAGCCAAAGGTCGCAAGAACCTTATTAGTATATAAGTTTATTATCACTGCACCATGATATGGGGCCGTGCAGGGCAGCTAGAGAACCCCTCTGCCTGCGCGCATTGTCCTTGGTATCATCACCTAAACGTATGCTAATCATAGATCAATTGTGTTTGTTTTACACCAGCAGTGTGTTAAACACCAAATTTAGGATCTTTAGAAGTAGCTAAAGCTTCACGCGTTGTGTGTTGTAGGAAGGTGTGCCTCCCCCTCCCCCCCCCCGACTTAATCTTTCGGGGTGCCAATTTTACAGGGCCAAAGGATCTGCCTGAATTTTTTGTTGGACATCCCTGACTCATGGTTGGTCTGTGTGCATAAAATGTATCTGTAGGTGCTGTTTCCGTTGCGCTAGAAAAACTTCTGTGACAGGCTAAATTGGTCGATTTTTAACCCCAAAATGGCCCAGTGGCACCAATTTTAGGTCGCAACTCCTCCAAATGGCTTGACAGCTACCAATTTGGTCCGACTTGCACACAACCAGACCATGATTCGCGTGTCACTGCGTCAACCTACAGAATTATGACTTATTAGACCGAAACTGCCCTGGGACCAGCAAAAACTTTTTGGGTCCACACCCACCTGTGGACCCAAAAAACCTTGGCCATAACGCATTACTTCGGTATTTCATTATTGGTGTGAGTGCATTTTTCACCGACAACCCTGTTTGACAGGGAGTAACCGGAATTCCGGTTCCGGCGAAAATCGTGTTCCGGTTCCGGCAAAGGGCAAAAACCATACCGGAACCGGAATTCCGGTTTAAAAATTTTGTTTGAATTTTTCCACGTTTTTTGCTTTATCCTGTAATCCAAACATATGTAATATATATTATACAATGATCAAGCTCCAATACAACCAAGCAAAAGAAAAGATTAACTAACCAATTTGCCGTGTAAAACGTAAGTAGGGCACATAATTTGAGCAGGAATTTTTCATAATAACCTGCAGGAGTTTGTTAAATCAAAGCCAGGTCGATGCGTGTAGCAGCTATTTTACACATCCAGAAGTCTGTGGGATACGTTTGAATTAAACCGGTCCAAATCGGTAACAGAGTATGGCTTACGCAGAAGTACTTACTGTATGCTTGGCTATAGAAGAACATACAACAAACGTATGTGTAGTAAAGGGAGGCGACTGGAGACAGAGCGAAAGTGTGTATTCTACGCTCCAAGCTTTGTAAGCATATTCGATTTGACGCAGTATATGTAATGGTGTATAGTGGAAGGCATTTTTGCTCTGGGTGTCCAAAAATCGACATATTTGATCGATAAATAAACATTATTAGCTTCATCAGTCTCTTTAAAGTTTCAGAAAGGCAATAATACCATCGCAAAACCTTAAGTTTAATGTAAAAGTTATTTTTAATGCATTTTAAATCCACTATACCTTCATTTCTTCCATCATCTGTTCTAGTATATATAAATTTCGAAGACCAGGTTCCGGATCCGGTTTAAATGGACGGTTCCGGTTGCTGGTTCCGGTTCCGGTAAATTTTGGTTCCGGTTATTCCCTGCTGTTTGACAAAACCAATTAAACAAGTATTACCTAACGTTATATTTTTCGAATAACATTTTCTCAGGGTTTCTTTTTCCACGCCTGGAAAGTGTATTTTTGCTACTAGTCAGTCTATTATGTTATACTTCAATCTATGTTTATAGGTGCCAAGTTGGTATCATTCCCTTTGCTTCTGGAAGAATGCCCGAGTAAAGGAACAATCTGACATTAGCGGAATGGGTGACATAAAAGCTGAAGATCAAGAAGTTATACGGAAAACCATTGCAGGTGTGTTTTGTTTTGCATACAAGCAAAAACTAAAATCACATTGCTGGGTATCTTGTATCTATATCCGATTTAATTTCTACTTTACGGTTCTTCATAAATTGCAAAACAAAAGTGACATTGTATTTGTATGGGATTTCCTAGCAGGGGTGGTCCCAGTTTTCGAGCTCCCACAGGATTCCAACGATTCCTCCATTTAAATTTTGGCTTCCGCGTGGTCCACCATCCAGCATTCTTGGTATTTTCGAATGACATCAAAAATAATTTTCTGAACGAAAACAGTAATAACAAAATTTCTTCTGACTTCTCCATTCGCTGAAAAATTTATCAGAGGGCATGAACCGGGCCCACCTGGTTCGGAACTGGTGGCGCCAGATTTTTCAAAGGGGCTTGAACTGGAACAATTATGACTTGAAATAGGGGGCGCCGCTGGCTTTGAAACGTTATCATTTTCAAAATTCAATGGTTTTAACGCTAAAATTGTTAATAAATAGCCTCAAAAACGTTTCTCGTGCGTGGCAACCACTCCCTTTAGTGAAATTAATTAAATTTTTTGCAAATAGGTTTGCCAAGTTGTCATGCCAACTACGTATATGTCATTTTAGAGGTTAAGATGTGGAGAGGTTAATGTATATGTATGAAGATAATGCTCGATCCAGTGTATTGTAGGCAAAATCTTAATGTGTAGATAATTTTGTAGATGCGTTTCCAACACGGAGTACGTCGAAACGAGTATTACAAATACCTATTTGTTGAGTGAATCTGCTGGAATTAACTCTTTTCAACAATTGCTTATCTACCTAAAAATTATACCGATTTTCCTAATTTAAGTAACTCGGTTTCGTTCTTGTGGCTACTCCAAATGAAACTACATAGCTGTTCTTCACCGTTGGTATTTTGGGAAGATATTAAAGTAATGCACGTTATAATTTATTGCTAAAATGCAAACGCTATGTTGGTGAGCTATAGACAACGTCCGATATTGGCATATATATTGGTAGTGATGCGGATCGATTTGATTGCGTTGTATTTCTGTTTTTACCCTTTTTCGGGTATTTCAAGATTTTTTGATCCCTTAATGTTAATATATATACGTATGCATGTAACTCATGAGAAGTTATCCTTCAAACTACCAAAGTTATACCTGAGAGGAGAACCTGTGTGGTGCACCAGTTCGGGACTGAGCATAAATACTTGGGTCGGAAGCGATTCCCGCCAGTTCATTTAGGGTCCCCATTTGAACTGGAGAAGCTGGCAGTGCAATAAAAATAATGTCAGAAAACACCAAAACGTGTAACTTAATATTGATCAGATGAATATCTAATGAAGGAAGTTTTTAACGATTTTTCGGTTCCATAGGGGAATGTTTGGTGATTTCTAACAAAAATAAGGAAAATTCCCATATTTTGGTCCATCAGAGAAAAATTTAGCAATTTTTAGTCGCTGGGTTATATATTTTCAGGAAAATACCTGGAGACTGAAGTGGGGTTAGACCAAAGTTTACGTGGCGCCATGAACTGGGGAGATCTGGGGAGGCCAAGATACCTGCCCCGACTCCTCCTATTTGGATAAGTCAGCTGCACACTTCCATAAGCTTAATACTCGACTAAACTTAACCAGAGCCCAATGTCGACCCTGTTTCTTTATTTTGAAAACGGTGGGTTAATACCGAACTCTACTCAAGCAAGAATTAGTTATTGCGTTTTAGTTATTGTTCGATAACAGCAATATTGTTTGTGAACGAAATTTTATCAAGTTTGAAATATAACGGGGGTATATTCGTGAACAATAACTACTGATGAACTACATGATCATTTCGTTTCTTCGATTCTGTTTGCATGAATTAGTTTGCTAACAGAGACGCATCCTAGTTCTGGGCTAGCAGTGAATTTAATTTATTATCCTGTTTTGTAAAAATAGATGTGGATTCGATATAGGGTTTTACAAAAAAGGATGTTTAGGTGGTTCAGCTAAAGTTTAACCCCACATAACGAAATACACAATGTGGGTTTAAAACAATGCTAACAACGTGTGTAAGGGGTTAAGCAGGTTTTTCAAAACGGACCCTGGGTCCAGCAAATTTTCTTTGGGTCCAGACTTAAACTCTGGGTACAGATTTACAATTTTTGGCTCGAGAATTTCACGAATTTTTACACAATAAAGAAACGTAATTATGAAACGCAATTTTACATTATTACAAATACATAAATTATTCTCTGCCTGTCCCAAGCCAGGATAAAGAACGAGGGCCATCCATGAAACCAGCAGTAAGCAACTATGTACACATGTAAGCACGAACTTCTAAAAGCCTGCACTTTGTAAAAGAATTTATTTGCAAATCCTATGTCTCCAAAGCCTAAACTGCCCTGGGTCCAGCAAAATTTTTTTGGGTCCACGTAAAAATATGTTTGTCCAGACCCACCTGTGGAACCAAAAAACCTAGGGGTTAAGTAACACCATCGTTCACCAACAACAAGCAAGTGTAATAGCGACATAACGCTGCTGTAATGTCCGTACGACCCCGACTAGGGCGCACCTAAAGGGTTCATTTTGTTTTCGGGTCGGCCACAAGAAGATACGGAGCTTAGCAAGCCACAGAAGCGCTTCACAGGATGTGTTCTGATCCTGCCAGACGGGTTGCACACGAGGTCTAGGCGGTACTACCTTTGAAGTCCCCAGGTAGGTTGGCTCCGTCACCTGCTCATAGGCCAAAGAGACCATACCACTACTCCCTATCGTCGTTCTACTACGTATATATATGGTCTTGTACGATCGGTTCCTTCGCACGGACAGGTCGACACATGACCTAGACTTGCATAAGTAATACCATCACCTACAAAATGCACATTATACGACCTACAATATGCACGTTATACACATTGGTGCGGAGAAAATGCTTCAAGTTCATTCATAACCATTGTCCTTGGGGATCAGTTCCGACTCCGAGGACAGTTTGTGACCACGTAGAAGTACTTAGCGTATGCTTGGCTAACATAAATTACGTAAAGCACCAGCCAGTGCGCTTGTAAACTTGATAAATAAAATTGAAGTCGAAGCACCAGCTTAAATTGAAGTAAACTAACGTTATCTGCAACGCAGCCAGAAACTGCTTTCATGGCAATGAACTGTATTTATTGAAACTATGCGAGCAGCATCACAGTTTGTCTCATTTACAGCATTCTGATTAGAAAGTTATCATCATCATCTAATTGACGGGCACTGTTTGTAAACAGTGCCTCTGACCACTGATCAGAAAATTACCTTCCATATATTATTTTCTCTTAGAATCATATCAACCAATAATTTCAAGTTTCATATAGAAGAACATCTAACAAACGTATGTGTAGTAAACCGAGGCGACTGGAGACAAAGCGAAAATGTGTATTCTAAGCTCCAAGCCTTGTAAGCACATTCAATTTAACGCAGTATACGCAATGGTGTATAGTGGAAGGCATTTTTTGCTCTGGGTGTCTAAAAACCGACATATATTGATCAATAAATAAACATTATTAGCCTACTCAGTCTCTTTAAAATTTCAGAGAAGCAATAATGCCATCGCAACACATTAAGCTTAATGTAAAAGTTATTTTCAATGCATTTTAAATCCGCGATACCTCCATTTCTTCCTTCTTTAATTCTTTCATCTATTTTACTATATATAAATTTCAAAGACCAGGTTCCGGATCCGGTTTAAATAGACGGTTCCGGTTATTCCCAGGTAATTCTGTATACATGTAGGCACCGTTAAGATATCATCTTCATCATTTCAGAAAAAGGAGCGTCAATGAGCAGTCCTCTGCGAAATCCGAAATTAGACGATTTTGCGGTCGAATATTCGAAGACTAGTCGGGCTCAATGCAAAATTTGCTCACACAAAATTCAGAAGGTATGTCGAGACAATGTAGAGTTTCCTTTCCGCTAGTGAATTGCAGCCAGTGATTGTGGGGACGTTGAAATTTATTTAAACCTCAGAAGTTTTAAATCGTAAATCGAATTTTAAAATAAAAAATGATATAGCTTTACTAATATTCAAAAGTTGTTAAATAACTATCGATTTATGTGCTGCCAGATTGCTCTATGGGATTACCCTTAGGACTATAATTTTATTTTACCAACGATAGTCAGATTGTGACTTTGTTTTCAGGTTCTTTCCTCCTGTACATTACGTTTTTGTGCGATTAAAGAGTTACCATATAATAAATAGCCATCACTATCCAAAATTTCTCAGAAACGTTGTGTTTTGTTTATATTCTTCGTTTCATACCGTTTTAAGGAATAGTGACGAATATCATTACGTTGGTTTTTGAAAACAGTGACCACTTGTAAGCATAAATTCTCGTCAATTCTAGTGAAATGGTGCTCCCTCGAATTGGTTCAAAATTCAAGAAAATTAGACACCAATCTGATTTGTTTGATCAAAAGACCGGAAGGACGTTTTTATCAAGAAATGGTGTTCATAAACAATATTTTAATGAACACAGAAAATACGAAGGGCTAATATGAATTGTGGCCGAAGCTCAGCAGTTTTTTCGCATCAGCTCTACTGAATTTTATATGAAATAGGAAGCACATAAGGCAATTATAGATAGAACCCATAGTTGGACGCAATATTTTCAGTTATTGTAGGGATTTGGTCTACATTAACTTGCTATTTCTATCTATGTGCAAAGTAGTCGTTTCATAAATCGTTTGTGTCACGCATAACTATATGCGCCTATGGATTTAATCAAAACTATTTTTAGTTTCCTCATAAATTTCTGTGCTGTTTTCCACACCGCTTTTTGTTTGCGCTGCCTCAGTGAGTTTTTGCACAATACCGACGCCGATTAAGGACTGTCATTATGGCCCTATCGGGTCTTTCGAAATTTTTAGAAATGGGTCATTTCACGAAACCATGTCATTTTAGTCGGGGGGGGGCTACATCGGCACTTTTTGGCCCATACCACCAGTCTTTTGTAAGGAAATTTAATGTCGCTGTGAGATGTAGTAATAGCATATCCGACGATCATAACGAGATATGGTGGACCTCTGTACCCCAAACATAGCAGGAGCCAGAGGCCCTCAACCCGGGTTGGTCAAATGAAGCCAAAAACACGTGTCCTAATATAAACGTTCGCCGTATCGCTAGCACGTGATACATATATGTGTTTTTCATTCCACTGTGATCCATTGGTAATTTATTACTGCACAGATTCATCACGTCTAAGAATTCTGGATCTGCGCATCCATTACTAAATGTTTTTTATAGCTGTCAGGTTTGCGCCAGTTTAGGAACATCCCATATAGCAAAGTTTTCAAAAATTTAGCTGAGTTCTGCTAGTTTTGGCCTCTCCACATGGCCAAAATTTTACCTGGGGCTTTTTAGGTGGGGCCCCTGCTCCAACTTGGGGGACTGGAAAATCCTGTGGGTTTCCCACTCGTACTTCCCCAGCTTACCTGGGGTGAACCGTACACCCAAGTCAGTTGGGATTTTATAATTACATTTTTCGCGTTTTCAAGCATTTGAATACGCCATTTTTTTATTGAATCTTTATTTTTAAGCACTAAAAATGCCAATTTCTGTCGAAATATACGCAGTAATATTGAGGTTTGCTCTAACAGTTCCTTGTTAAGACGATCATTTTTGGTGTGACAGGAAAATACCTGGTGGTGCTGAGGTTGACCTTGGGAGCCGCCGAAATCATGTGTGAGCTGGACCATCTTGTCCCGCCTCCCGTTTTATGTGGAGAGGCCAGCTGTTGAATGTGAATGACTGTCTTTTAATGCCTTGAGTGTGTTATTTTTGTGTAAAGTGTGCAGTAGTCAAGTCGGTAAAGTTATGTATCTGGGACGGGCTAGCAGGATAACATGCTAAGTCTTGGGACCAACAATCATACATATTTAAACAATTTTTCACATTTTTATACGCAGAAGCTTGGATTAGACGATAGGAATTCGAGATTTCAAATTACGATGAAAATCACTTATTTTCTGCTTTGTATGCTTCCATGCGATGCGGCCGCTATGTGCTATATTCTTGCACTGATATGGCCACTAAAATAACTAATTTTCTCAAAAGTTGTGAAAGTGAATTTGTTGAAGATTTGACCGCTTTCGCTGTTAGTCGCTACGGGCGGAAATCGCTTCCGCTATAATACATCCTTGCTCGAACTGTGCAAATCCGCTTTTAATTGAGTATGCATTGACGGTATCGCCCTGTTCTCCTCACTGTGTGGTTTACCAGTCGCTGTGGCTTTTTTAGATCTTCTGTATATAATTAATATAATAATGTAATAGTTATCATGTACCGTAAGAACTCGGTTGCCAGCTAAACTTCAAATGCGGATGTGGTTTTGTGCATTTTGATTTTTCCTACATAAGACACTTTACAAGTAAATAAATCATTCATTATTAGCTTGTCTTATCGCCAAGGTGAATTCTGAGGGTTGAATAAATTTATAATTTAGCGAGACGTACGCATAATTTTTCAAAATGAGCTGAATATCACCTGTGTTGTTGGAGTAGTTGAGGAGGTAATACTAAGCTTATCGTACATTTAAGCAATATACAGGTACAAGGTTAAATCGCGCTACAAACCGAGACCAACAATACCTAAATGTAGCTCGATTGCATGCGGTGATATTGCCGTTTCCGCGTTCGTTTGGTCTCGCGGGCCCACTAAATACGTTTAGACCATACACTAGCGTAATAATTGTTGTAACACCACACCATTTGCAGCTATATAGAGATTGGATTGCTTCACAAAATGCGACCAACAACACTAATGGTATGTTTCGAGCGGTCGCGGAGATACTGCCGTTTTCGTGTATTTTGTGTCTTATGTGGTCCATTTAATAACATTTTTTGACCCAAGACCCACAGCCTGAAAAAATCGCGTGGCAAAGCAAAATGAGCCCAATTTAACTGAAATATCTAAAACCTGTTTCCGAGGTTACAATAAGTAACGTGATTTTTGGACCCCTTTGCCAACCGAACCGACTTTTAAGGCCGGTTTTTTCTTGGGGAAGATGTTGGAAAAGGCCTTCGCGCATAGCCTACAGCAATTCTATGAGCTATCGTGCGAGGTAGAGCCAAAGTTGAATTATTGCGTGTCACAAAAATCCAATAACGGACATGTCAAATTTTACCTACTATTCGCTTCACTCGTTGCGCTCACTGACATCGGAATCGGGATTCATTTATAATTTATTGATTGTCAACTATTTTTTTAGCATGTGATCTAAATATGTATTCTAGCTCCGTCCGAGTGGCTACGGCGAGCTGTCAGGCTTTGGCATAGTAGAGGCCATTTTGGCAGCATAAGTCATAATTTCTTACTTGTAAAAACATTGATCCCCCTCGTCAAATCATTCTTATGGTAACATATCCTTACGGATCGTTACGAGGTGGAGAATCCTGTACGACAGCCTAATGGCCAACTTTTATCGAAAACCCATAATCTTGACCACACGGTAATGGTCAACATTTACGAAAATCCTTATCACTCCGCAATGGTCAACATTTTTACGAACACAAATAATCCTGACCACACCCCAATGGTCAACATTTTGAACACAAATAATCCTGACCACACCCCAATGGTTAACATTTTTTCTAACAAAAATAAATCTGACCACAGTGCAATGGTCAACATTTTTTTGACCACCAATAATTATGTCCATAGTGTAATGGACAACATTTTTTCGAGAACCAAAAAATCCCGTCCATAGTGTAATGGACAACATTTTTCCGAGTACCAAAAATCCCGACCACAGTGTAACGGACAAGATTTTTTCGAATACCAAAAATCCTGTCCACAGTGTAATGGACCACATTTTTCCGAGTACCAAAAAAATCCTGTCCATAGTGTAATGGTCAACTTTTAGTGGAGTTCCCCATAATCATGACCACGTGTATAGTGGTCAACATTTCCAAATTCTGGAACACCCGACGGGAATTACCCAAAAGGGTAAACTCAACCCACCCTCGCCCTATAATACGTATATCTATGTAAGCAGAATCAATTGATTGCAAGCAAATACATATATATAAATTGAGTTACTTTATGTACGCCTATTTACCATCAAACCCTGTTGTCACATCATATATAGATCGCCTAACTGGCACAAACCCATGAACCACGGTATATACGTAAACCAGCGATTGAAATAACTCGCAAGTATCAATTTAGTTATGTAAGTACATAATTATAACAAATCAGAAAGTATCAGGTATGTACGTAGACAATTGGAACAGTATCTTGGCAATAATGTATATACTGTCGAGCTCAGCTTAATAGCACCTTATGAATATATCTATATGTATAGAGCTGAACGAAATGATCAGGTTCAACTAGTCTGGCTATGTAACCCAACTCATCGCTAGTATTTCGGCCTGCACCGCCGATATCGTTTCGATCGAAAAGGGTATCGTTATTTCGGGATGGATAATCGTTAAGGGATTGTAACCGTATATACAGATATTTGTATCCATCTATTGTGGTGCCACAAAGGCACGTTTTGATATGCGTATACATATTGGCAATTTGCATGATTTTTATATCGTATCATCGGCCATAAAGGCATCAGCTGATCGATGTATTTGAGTTTAGGAATCATAATCGTTGTTCCTGTTATACTTTTGATGGCCATAAAGGCACGTTTTCTGGCTGTATACTACCATAAAATCGTACCATATGATTGTGTACTCTTTGGAATCGATGTCGTTGAGTAATATATGTTTTCAGGTACTCAAGACATCCAGCCGATTAATTGGGAAACAATAAGTGGGAACGAGTTATATATGTATGTATATATATCATTGTTAAATGTTGTCCATACCGTTCGTTGTATAGTATGCGGCCATAAGAGTGCTGCCCTATTATCGTCATTATATACCGTTCAATGATCATTTTGTGCTATGATTGTACTATTATATTCGACTGGTCAGGCCATAAAAGCGCCCGTGTTTGGCCAGGAATTTATGTACTTTGCTTGTCGTACTTTGTCGTAATTCTCGTGTATTTTAGGTTGGAAGTATGATCGGTATAGCGTAAAGTATTTGATGTGTTTTAGGAGAAATTTTAGAGTATTCGTACGCACGCGAATTGATGTTTTATAGGTGCAGAACGCGAGTATGGCGAGCCCTTGCCATACTCTATTTGCAGGGAATTTTAGGATGAGATGAATGCTTCTCGTTAAAACCGGCGAACGTCAGCAGTTAGGCAGGAATTACCCTACCCCGCGCTGGTAGGACCGCAATAGTTTAGTCTAACTTGTTATTTGAAACGATTGGCCGTGACGAGGCACCCCGTCACTACCGTCACGAGTGAGGACCATAAAGATGAGGCTGTTCGCCCGAGAGCGAACAGCAATTGAGAGAGTTCCCTGTAAACTCCAAGTGAAAACTGCCCGTTATCAAGTTTACCAGTGTTGGAGTTTCAAAAAGCACACTGGTAATTGGCGATGATAAATAAAATATTGACTACCAGAGTTCAATTTCGCTGGTCGTGATAACAAAAGAAAACTATAAAAATTTAGGAAAATTTGGTTCGAAAAATGCCGGCTCCGGTCCATAACTCCGTAACCGTTCTTGGGAATTCCTGAAAACCTGAGCACTTAAGATTTATTACAGATAATTTTACGGTCTTTCGAATTATACCGGTTTCGTGGAAATCCGACCCGGATCCACGGACTTATGAACGGACATGTAAACTCCAAAATTGACAAAACACATTTAATTAAAAAACTCAACTAAAGTTGGTCAGAAATATATATGAGTGGTATCGTTAAAAATCCCTTACCCCAGGCTTTAAATTTAGCTCGTATGAATCCTAGCTGCGCCCTGTTTTAGATACCCCATATGACGATCACAAAATAGTGCCCAGGAGCGGAGTCTCACCCCCCCATTGGATTCCCCGCCTCTAGACGAATTCAAAAAGGTATAAAACACCCCAGAAAAGTGTACCCCGAACCCAGGAGAACCGTTTAAACACCCCGACTTTTGAAAACTTTGGCATGGACCCTCTCCCCCCAAGCTCATTTCCCCCCCTGTAGACCGAATACGGTCCTGCTACATATTAAAATAACCGGACGGACGTTCTGAGTCCGAATCCGGAGGTCGTTTGGCACTGCGGTCATTTCCCAGTGGACCCTGACCCTCCTTTTGCCCCTTTGCCCTTGTTTCTTTCGTTTTGTTTACTTAAGCCGCGTCTTTGTTTCGTTGGACGCTGTTTCCCAACACGCAAGCAGGTGTATTTATAAGCTACGTATGACTTGGTATAAGTTTTAGATATTTGTTTAATCGGCTACTGGACTTGCAATTTTCATATAAAACTTTATATAAAGTTTATATGTAGAGTGGAACTTTAGGATACGGCCGCCTCTTATCAGTACAACTTCAAGTTAACGAGCTGGAACGTTTAATAGTAACGCCAACCTCTTAGGATAGTTCAACATATACGCCAATACTTTCCTGCCATCTAGCCGCTAGTATAAGTTTGTGTTGTTTTAAAACAAATAAACGCAGGCCGTTGATGTGGCGCCAGCTCTATATAGAGTAGTTGCGAGAGATTTACAATAAATTGTCAAAGTCGGAACCATCCAAGTTTTAAGCTGTGTTGTAATCACACGCGACATCCCAGTTTATATAAAAGGTATGTGAGTGCTCGTAGCTTAATATAAAGTTCATAGGAAGTATGTATGGAGTCTATTTGAAAACTTTAAATTTATATTAACATTCCCGGTAATACTGCTTAGACCATCAAAGACAAAGCCGCCCCACGAGTGGACTGAGCTTATTAAGTGATTTAATTTCATACGAAGCTAGAAGCTGGCAAATAGTTGTTTTGTATGGGAATTCCAGTGTGTTATGGTAATTTTATTTAAAAGTTCATATAAAGTTAATGTCAACAGGGTCGTAAATTAAGATTAATTGCATAAAATTTCATATAAAATCGGCCCAAAATTTCTTGGAATATAAGATAGGAATGTGGCCGATAAGAATATTTGATTCGGTCACATTAGATCAGAAATCGGACCAAAAGTGCTGAATAAGCACTTTAACGGTCCAAGATTTGAAATTTCAAAAATTTAAACTCGGAGTATAAAAGCAGGACCGCTAAACAAAACAGCGTTCAGTTTGCACGGCAGCGCAGAGTTCGGTGGTTTTGCAGACCGGCTCTGTCGCTTTGGTAACGTCTTGATTTTACTTCACTAGTTCTTTGCGTTTGTACGGCTTGTCTTTATACGCTTTTGTGTTTCTGCGATGGAATGGACATCCGCGATGGACGCCGAGTCAAAGGATCGCCCTACGTAAGTATGGACAGGGAGGCTTAGGTTAAGCCTCGAAATAGAGTCAGCGTTGGTTAGGGTTATCTAAGTTAGGCCTGAGCAGTCTGTATGGAACACTTGTAAACACAAGTCTCCATGGACTCCCTGTCCATACGTCGTTTTACACTGATGCTCCCGCCCGTCCTAGCTTGTCCCGCAGGCGCTTAGCGATGACTGGCCTCTCATAAAAATTGATTTGGTCGCCAAAGAAGTACTGGGCCTCAATCGGTCAAAGAGTTAGGATACAAACAAGCGCGACACTCGCGCCGTGAATTTTTGCATGATTCCTTGAGTCGAGATGAGACTGAAAATTTTAGTTTGAGCTGACCGAGGTTAAATAAACACTGTTCCGATTGGAAAGTATTAGTCGAACTCCGAATCATCCGCAGTCATGCCACCTTATGTTAGTCACGTATTTTGCTACGCATGTTACGCTCAATGTTCTCTGGTTTTATTGGTTTTTGGACGCGAGACCGTCCGTTGATTTGGAGGCTCTGTTACTTGGAGTTGCTCCGCATTTCTGGATTGTATTATCCTAGGAACTCGGCTGAATTATGTACATATGGCAACGGGAACGCGGATAGCGTATGTTGGATAAAATTTTGTATAGGATCGCAAACAGATGTACTGATCCAACATTCCGTGAGCGAGACGGCTCACTTAAATTGAAAATTTTGACATTTGTCGAGAACTTGCCCAGCAATTCGGTTAAAATTTTACTCGGATCTCCAGACGGACCCGAGCTATCGATTGAGTACCTAAACTGCTCAAAGATCACATCGGAACGAGAAACCCGACGGCCTAGAAGAGGCCTAACCTAGCCCGAACAGGAAAGTTGGAATATCTTAGGAGCTACTCCAGGAACTTTACTTAAATTTTGGCAGTTTCTTCGTGGTATTGCCCACTAACGAAGAGGACTACAAAACGCATCGATTCTGAATTGGGACCCTAAACCCGATGGCCTTGAAAAGGCCTAACCCCAACAAAATGTAAAATTAAGATTAAAATCGAAATATTTCAGGTTTTCCTCTAGGAATTTTGCTGAAACCTTGGCAGTTTCTTCGTGATAATGTCTATCCGTAAATAGAATTCTAAAACTCGTCGATTTCGCCTTAGAAATCCGACGGCCTCCAAGTGGCCTAACGCCACTAAAACTGTAGGTTCCTGATGGAAATTAAAATATCTCAAGATTCTCTCCAGGAATCTTGGTGAAAGTCTCGCAGTTTCTTCGTAGGCATGTTTACTTTCGAATGCAATCACAAGATGCAACTTCGTTATGTTAGAATTATAAACCCGATGGCCCGATAGTGGTCCGCTTTTGCCCGAACTTTACACATTAATAACTTGACATCCGTTCCAGGAATTTTAACGAGTTTTCTCGCATACATAGAGGCCCGCTAGGCCTTTCATTTAAGCTATTGAGCCCGGCAAAGCCGTGACCCGTTCAAAAGTTATAAGCCATTTAAATCCGACCCGCACGACCGTTGCTCGGATTGCAGTTCATATTTCATAACTCAGACTGTTTTCGCAAGTCTGTTTCGGTCTTGTTTTTACACGTCTTTTAGCTGAGGAAAGGAAAATATTAATTTCCCCAGCGTTGATAAGTTACCTTACCAACGAAAATACTTTAAAACTCAAGGTTATCGAAGTCGCCAAATGCGACGCCGAATCGATCGGGCATTGGCCCGACGGACCCTTTTTGTGAGGACCGCTGACCCGGTCCTAGGAAATCGATAAGTAAGGTCAAGTCCAGCCACCGTACAAAGTCTAGTGGAGAAAGGCTGGCAGAATACAAAGTTATTATGGTTTCAAAAGTCTCCCTCCAACCCAATCGAATTGTGCTCAAAATCTAGCCCGAAAATTGTGCACCAAACTATTTAAGGAGACAAATCGAGTAGGATTAAGCCAGAATTTTGCGACCTGCGGTTTGAACAACCGGGGCCTCCGTATACTGCGTCGCTTCGTCGAGCAGAAATTGCACGAAACGTCAGTCAAATTTTAGTACCAAATATAGCTCACGTGCGATCGTTTTTAAGTCAAAATAACGCAGGTTTTCGTATCATGTGGGTTAGGATGATGGTTTCCGAGGCCTTACCGCTACTATTACTCGTTTCGGTTGAGATTATAGGTACCACCCGCATGGTGAATTTAAACAATGCTTTGCATTAGGAAAAGCTCAAAATTCAGTCCCAAGCTCAATCTACCGGGACCCCTTAAGCTGTTCGAAAGGCAAGCCCGCCTAATCGTTCCTTTTCTCTGCTGTTGCCACTTGAGTTGGTGTATTCGAAGTATCTGTTTTCGTAATGTCCTGGATCAAAAGCCGAGTATAATTATGGTCTCAAGGTTGCAGAGTAATCGCATAGGAAATAAATATCAAAGGTAGTCAGCCTATTTAAAAGTTCCCCTACAAATTTTACAAGGTCACTCTAAACACGTATGTATGTATGCGAGTAGGAAAGAAAACTTTGTATCTCAGCACTGTCGCACCCTAGAATTTAGGAGTCGTACCGAGGAATATTTCATACGTTCGTCATGGTATCGTTAAACATTGTTGTATCCATTGTTGTATTACGTTGTCATAGGTTAACCGCATCGCTACTAACTGCGAAAATAAGTAACCGATCATCATGTACCATAGTTTTGTGATTTGCATGAGCAAGATGAAGTCTCGCAAACGTCCCGTTGCACGCTCACCCCGCATATCCCGCCTCGTTCCGCCTTTCGCTTACCTGAACCTATCTTTGTGTCGGAGTACCCAATTCTGTTAGCAAGCATAGTACCGAACCAATAGTTAGTTCGATGGCGCCTTTATTATGTCGATAACTAACCGTAGTCCCCACCGGTACTGATTTTATTTTGATCCACTGTTGTTTTTCATGAGTAAGGTAAGCACAGCTGTCATGAGATAAGGCTTCACAGTATATGCCGTGATTTGACTCAGCTGTGAGAGTTCATTGAAAAAGGCGATGACTCCGCAACCCTTCCCCGTTGAAGCTCTGCTCGTTTTGTGCTAGCGTGCCATAATAACTTTGTATTCTGCCAGCCTTTCTCCACTAGACTTTGTACGGTGGCTGGACTTGACCTTACTTATCGATTTCGGAGGACCGGGTCAGCGGTCCTCACAAAAAAGGTCCGTTGGGCCAATGCCCATTCTATTCGGCGTCGCATTTGGCGACTTCGATAACCTTGAGTTTTAAAGTATTTTCGTCTGTAAGGGCAACCACAAATCAACGCTGGGAAAGTTAATATTTTCCTTTCCTCAGCTAAAAGGACGTGTAAAAACAAGACCGAATACTCCTTTGCCGTTAAACAGTCTGAGTTATGAGAACAAAACTGCAATCCGAGCAACGGTTGTGGTGTTGTCAAATTTAATTTGGCCAGAACTTTTTTCCTTTAACGGGTCACGGCTTTGCCGGGCTCAATAGCTTAAATGAAAGGCCTAGCGGGCCTCTATGTATGCGAGAAAACTCGTTAAAATTCCTGGAACGGATGTCAAGTTATTAATGTGTAAAGTTCGGGCCAAAGCGGACCACTATCGGGCCATCGGGTTTATAATTCTAACATAACGAAGTTGCATCTTGTGATTGCATTCGAAAGTAAACATGCCTACGAAGAAACTGCGAGACTTTTACCAGTCTTCTTGGGAGAGAATCTTGATATTTTAATTTCCATCAGGAACCTACAGTTTTAGTGGCATTAGGCCACTTGCAGGGCGGTCGGATTTCTAAGGCGAAATCGACGAGTTTTAGAATTCTATTTACGGATAGACATTATCACGAAGAAACTGCCAAGGTTTCAGCAAAATTCCTAGAGGAAAACCTGAAATATTTCGATTTTAATCTTAATTTTACATTTTGTTGGGGTTAGGCCTTTCAAGGCCATCGGGTTTAGGGTCCCAATTCAGAATCGATGCGTTTTGTAGCTCCTCTTCCCGTTAGTGGGCAATACCACGAAGAAACTGCCAAAATTTAAGTAAAGTTCCTGGAGTAGCTCCTAAGATATTCCAAATTTCCTGTTTGGGCTAGGTTAGGCCTCTTCTAGGCCGTCGGGTTTCTCGTTCCGATGTGATCTTTGAGCAGTTTAGGTACTCAATCGATAGCTCGGGTCCCTCTGGAGATCCGAGTAAAATTTTAACCGAATTGCTGGGCAAGTTCTCGACAAATGTCAAAATTTTCAATTTAAGTGAGCCGTCTCGCTCACGGAATGTTGGATCAGTACATCTGTTTGCGATCCTATACAAAATTTTATCCAACATACGCTATCCGCGTTCCCGTTGCCATATGTACATAATTCAGCCGAGTTCCTAGGATAATACAATCCAGAAATGCGGAGCAACTCCAAGTAACAGAGCCTCCAAATCAACGGACGGTCTCGCGTCCAAAAACCAATAAAACCAGAGAACATTGAGCGTAACATGCGTAGCAAAATACGTGACTAACATAAGGTGGCATGACTGCGGATGATTCGGAGTTCGACTAATACTTTCCAATCGGAACAGTGTTTATTTAACCTCGGTCAGCTCAAACTAAAATTTTCAGTCTCATCTCGACTCAAGGAATCATGCAAAAATTCACGGCGCGAGTGTCGCGCTTGTTTGTATCCTAACTCTTTGACCGATTGAGGCCCAGTACTTCTTTGGCGACCAAATCAATCTGTATGAGAGGCCAGTCATCGCTAAGCGCCTGCGGGACAAGCTAGGACGGGCGGGACCATCATGTAAACCGACGTATGGACAGGGAGTCCATGGAGACTTGTGCTTACAAGTGTTCGATACAGACTGCTCAGGCCTAACTTAGATAACCCTAACCAACGTTGACTCTATTCGAGGCTTAACCTAAGCCTCCCTGTCCATACTTACGTAGGGCGATCCTTTGACTCGGCGTCCATCGCGGATGTCCATTCCATCGCAGAAACACAAAAGCGTATAAAGACAAGCCGTACAAACGCAAAGAACTAGTGAAGTAAAATCAAGACGTTACCAAAGCGACAGAGCCGGTCTGCAAAACGACCGAACTCTGCGCTGCCGCAGTCGTACTGAACGCTGTTTTGTTTACGCGGTCCTGCTTTTATACTCCGAGTTTAAATTTTTGAAATTTCAAATCTTGGACCGTTAAAGTGCTTATTCAGCACTTTTGGTCCGATTTCTGATCTAATGTGACCGAATCAAATATTCTTATCGGCCACATTCCTATCATATTTCTAGAAATTTTGGGCCGATTTTATATGAAATTTTATGCAATTAATCTTAATTTACGACCCTGTTGACATTAACTTTATATGAACTTTTAAATAAAATTACCATAACACACTAAAATTCGCATACAAAACAACTATTTGCCAGCTTCTAGCTTCGTATCGAAATTAAATCACTTAATAAGCTCAGTCCACTCGTGGGGCGGCTTTGTCTTTGATGGTCTAAGCAGTATTACCGGGAATGTTAGTATAAATTTAAAGTTTTCAAATAGACTCCATACATACTTCCTATGAACTTTATATTAAGCTACGAGCACTCACATACCTTTTATATAAACTGGGATGTCGCGTGTGATTACAACACAGCTTAAAACTTGGATGGTTCCGACTTTGACAATTTATATTAAATCTCTCGCAACTACTCTATATAGAGCTAGCACCACATCAACGGCCTGCGTTTATTTGTTTTAAAACAACACAAACTTATACTAGCGGCTAGATGGCAGGAAAGTATTGGCGTATATGTTGAACTATCCTAAGAGGTTGGCGTTACTATTAAACGTTCCAGCTCGTACTTGAAGTTGTACTGATAAGGGCGGCCGTATCGCTAAAGTTCCACTCTACATATAAACTTTATATAAAGTTTATATGAAAATTGTCAACTGCAGTAGCCGATTAAACAAATATCTAAAACTTATACCAAGTCATACGTAGCTTATAAATACACCTGCTTGCGTGTTGGGAAACAGCGTCCAACGAAAAAGACGCGCTTAAGTAAACAAAACGAAAGAAACAAGGGCAAAGGGGCAAAAGGAGGGTAGGGGTCCACTGGGAATGACCGCAGTGCCAAACGACCTCCGGATTCGGACTCAGAACGTCCGTCCGGTTATTTTAATATGTAGCAGGACCGTATTCGGTCTACAGGGGGGGGAAATGAGCTCTTGGAGAGGGTCCATGCCAAATTTTCAAAAGTCGGGGTGTTTAAACGGTTCTCCTGGGTTCGGGGTACACTTTTCTGGGGTGTTTTATACCTTTTTGAATTCGTCTCGACACGGGGAATCCAATGAGGGGTGACACGCCTGTCGGGGCGTTATTTTTGTGATCGTCATATGGGGTATCTAAAAGTGGGCGCAGCTAGACCCGTCCGGGCTCAAATTAAAGCCTCGGGTCTGGGGTTTCTAACGATACCACTCATATATACTTTTACGACCAACTTTCGTTGAGTTTTTTAATTAAATGTGTTTTGTCAATTTTCGTACTTACATGTCCGTTCATAAGTCCGTGGATCCGGGTCGGATTTCCACGAAACCGGTCTCATTCGAAAGACCGTAAAATTATCTGTAATAAATCTTAAGTGCGAAATTTCGGAATTCCCAACGGTTCCGGAGTTATGGACCGGAGCCGATATTTTCGACACCAAATTTTCCTAAATTTTAAGTTTTCTTTTGTTATCACGACCAGCGAAATTGAACTCTGGTAGTCAATATTTTATTTATCATCGCCAATTACCAGTGTGCTTTTGAAACTCCAACACTGGTAAACTTGATAACGGGCAGTTTCACTTAAGAATTTCAGGGAACTCTCTCAATTGCTGTTCGCTCTCGGGCGAACAGCCTCATCTTTATGGTCCTCACTCGTGAGGACGGTCGTGACGGGTCCTCGTCACGGCCAATCGTTTCAAATAACAAGTTAGACTAAATTTTGCGGTCCTACCACGCGGGGTAGGGTAATTCCTGCCTAACTGCTGATTCGCGGTTTTAACGGGGGAGTCGTACCGTCCTAAAATTCCCTGCAAATAGAGTATGGCAAGGGCTCGCCATACTCGCGTTCTGCACCTATAAAACATCAATTCGCGTGCGTAAAATCTCTAAAATTTCTCCTAAAACACATCAAATACTTTACGCTATACCGATCATACTTCCAACCTAAAATACACGAGAATTACGACAAAGTACGACAAGCAAAGTACATAAATTCCTGGCCAAACACGGGCGCTTTTATGGCCTGACCAGTCGAATATAATAGTACAATCATAGCACAAAATGATCATTGAACGGTATATAATGACGATAATAGGGCAGCACTTTTATGGCCGCATACTATACAACGAACGGTATGGATAATCATAACAATGATATATATACATATACATATATAACTAGTTCCCACTTTATGTCCCAATTAATCGGCTGGATCTTGTACCTGAAAACATATATACTCAACGACATCGATTCCAAGAGTACACAATCATATGGTACGATTATGGTAGTATACAGCGAAAACGTGCCTTTATGGCCATCAAAAGTATAACAGGAACAACGATTATGGTACGTAATTCAAATACATCGATCAGTGATGCCTTTATGGCCGATGATACGATATAAAAATCATGCAAATGCCAATATGTATACGCATATCAAAACGTGCCTTTGTGGCACCACAATAGATGGATACAAATATCTGTATATACGGTTACAATCCCTTAACGATTATCCATCCCTGAAATGGCAATAGCGATACCCATCTTGATCAAAAACAATGTCGGCGGTGCAGGCCGAAATACCGAAATTGCGAGTCAATCACACAGCGGGACTCTTTGAGCCTAATTATTCCGTTTACCTATATATTTCAATATGGTGCCATTGAACCTGTTCTGATTACGTACATATGTACTTTGACTTTAATTCTGTTTCACTTTTCTACGTATATACCCGATGATTTCTGATTTATTGTACTTATGTACTTACATAACTATATTGATTTTACAAGTTGTTCCAAGTACTGGTTCGCGTATATACTGTGGTTCATCGTTTGTGCCAGTCAGGCGATCTATATATAAAGTGACAACAGGGCTTTATGGTCGGCGGGTGTACATAGAGAAACTCGGTTTACATATTTGCTTGTGATTAATTGAGTCTGCTTACATAAATGTACGTGTTGTAAGGCGAGGGTGGATTCCGTACCCTTTTGGGCCATTCCCGTCGGGTATTCCAGGTTGGGGAAGAACTGGGGACAGAATTTGGAAATGTTGACCACTATACACGTGGTCATGATTATTGGGGAACTCCACTAAAAGTTGACCATTACACTATGGACAGGATTTTTTTGGTACTCGGAAAAATGTGGTCCATTACACTGTGGACAGGATTTTTGGTATTCGAAAAAATCTTGTCCATTACACTGTGGTCGGGATTTTTGGTACTCGGAAAAATGTTGTCCATTACACTATGGACGGGATTTTTGGTACTCGAAAAAATGTTGTCCATTACACTATGGACATAATTATTGGTGGTCGAAAAAATGTTGACCATTGCACTGTGGTCAGATTTATTTTTGTTCGAAAAAATGTTAACCATTGGGGTGTGGTCAGGATTATTTGTGTTCGAAAAAATGTTGACCATTGGGGTGTGGTCAGGATTATTTGTGTTCGTAAAAATGTTGACCATTGGGGTGTGGTCAGGATTTTCGTAAATGTTGACCATTACCGTGTGGTCAAGATTATGGGTTTTCGATAAAAGTTGGCCATTAGGCTGTGGTCAGGATTATCCACCTCGTAACGATCCGTAAGGATCTGTTACAATAAGAATGATTTGACGTGGGGGATAAATATTTTAAGTAAGAAAGTATGACTTATGCTGCCAAAATGGCCTCTACTATGCCAAAACCTGACAGCTCGCCGTAGCCACTCGGACGGAGTTAGAATACATATTTAGATCACATGCTGAAAAAATAGTTGACAATCAATAAATTATAAATGAATCCCGATTCCGAGTGTAGTGAGCGCAACGAGTGAAGCGAATAGTGGTGAAATTTGACAATGTCCGTTATTGGATTTTTGTGACACGCAATAATTCAACTTTGGCTCTACCTCGCACGATAGCTCATAGAATTGCTGTAGGCTATGCGCGAAGGCCTTTTCCAACATCTTCCCCAAGAAAAAACCGGCCTTAAAAGTCGGTTCGGTTCGCAAAGGGGTCCAAAAATCACGTTACTTATTGTAACCTCGGAAACAGGTTTTAGATATTTCAGTTAAATTGGGCTCATTTTGCTTTGCCACGCGATTTTTTCAGGCTGTGGGTCTTGGGTCAAAAAATGTTATTAAATGGACCACATAAGACACAAAATACACGAAAACGGCAGTATCTCCGCGACCGCTCGAAACATACCATTAGTGTTGTTGGTCGCATTTTGTGAAGCAATCCAATCTCTATATAGCTGCAAATGGTGTGGTGTTACAACAATTATTTACGCTAGTGTATGGTCTAAACGTATTTAGTGGGCCCGCGAGACCAAACGAACGCGGAAACGGCAATATCACCGCATGCAATTGAGCTACATTTAGGTATTGTTGGTCTCGGTTTGTAGCGCGATTTAACCTTGTACCTGTATATTGCTTAAATGTACGATAAGCTTAGTATTACCTCCTCAACTACTCCAACAACACAGGTGATATTCAGCTCATTTTGAAAACTTATGCGTACGTCTCGCTAAATTATAAATTTATTCAACCCTCAGAATTCACCTTGGCGATAAGACAAGCTAATAATGAATGATTTATTTACTTGTAAAGTGTCTTATGTAGGAAAAATCAAAATGCACAAAACCACATCCGCATTTGAAGTTTAGCTGGCAACGGAGTTCTTACGGTACATGATAACTATTACATTATTATATTAATTATATACAGAAGATCTAAAAAAGCCACAGCGACTGGTAAACCACACAGTGAGGAGAACAGGGCGATACCGTCAATGCATACTCAATTAAAAGCGGATTTGCACAGTTCGAGCAAGGATGTATTATAGCGGAAGCGATTTCCGCCCGTAGCGACTAACAGCGAAAGCGGTCAAATCTTCAACAAATTCACTTTCACAACTTTTGAGAAAATTAGTTATTTTAGTGGCCATATATAGTGCAAGAATATAGCACATAGCGGCCGCATCGCATGGAAGCATACAAAGCAGAAAATAAGTGATTTTCATCGTAATTTGAAATCTCGAATTCCTATCGTCTAATCCAAGCTTCTGCGTATAAAAATGTGAAAAATTGTTTAAATATGTATGATTGTTGGTCCCAAGACTTAGCATGTTATCCTGCTAGCCCGTCCCAGATACATAACTTTACCGACTTGACTACTGCACACTTTACACAAAAATAACACACTCAAGGCATTAAAAGACAGTCATTCACATTCAACAGCTGGCCTCTCCACATAAAACGGGAGGCGGGACAAGATGGTCCAGCTCACACATGATTTCGGCGGCTCCCAAGGTCAACCTCAGCACCACCAGGTATTTTCCTGTCACACCAAAAATGATCGTCTTAACAAGGAACTGTTAGAGCAAACCTCAATATTACTGCGTATATTTCGACAGAAATTGGCATTTTTAGTGCTTAAAAATAAAGATTCAATAAAAAAATGGCGTATTCAAATGCTTGAAAACGCGAAAAATGTAATTATAAAATCCCAACTGACTTGGGTGTACGGTTCACCCCAGGTAAGCTGGGGAAGTACGAGTGGGAAACCCACAGGATTTTCCAGTCCCCCAAGTTGGAGCAGGGGCCCCACCTAAAAAGCCCCAGGTAAAATTTTGGCCATGTGGAGAGGCCAAAACTAGCAGAACTCAGCTAAATTTTTGAAAACTTTGCTATATGGGATGTTCCTAAACTGGCGCAAACCTGACAGCTATAAAAAACATTTAGTAATGGATGCGCAGATCCAGAATTCTTAGACGTGATGAATCTGTGCAGTAATAAATTACCAATGGATCACAGTGGAATGAAAAACACATATATGTATCACGTGCTAGCGATACGGCGAACGTTTATATTAGGACACGTGTTTTTGGCTTCATTTGACCAACCCGGGTTGAGGGCCTCTGGCTCCTGCTATGTTTGGGGTACAGAGGTCCACCATATCTCGTTATGATCGTCGGATATGCTATTACTACATCTCACAGCGACATTAAATTTCCTTACAAAAGACTGGTGGTATGGGCCAAAAAGTGCCGATGTGGCCCCCCCCCCCCCCCGATGCAAAAATGCACATGGTTTCGTGAAATGACCCATTTCTAAAAATTTCGAAAGACCCGAATAGGGCCATAATGACAGTCCTTAATCGGCGTCGGTATTGTGCAAAAACTCACTGAGGCAGCGCAAACAAAAAGCGGTGTGGAAAGCAGCACAGAAATTTATGAGGAAAAATGAAAATAGTTTTGATTAAATCCATAGGCGCATATAGTTATGCGTGACACAAACGATTTATGAAACGACTACTTTGCACATAGATAGAAATAGCAAGTTAATGTAGACCAAATCCCTACAATAACTGAAAATATTGCGTCCAACTATGGGTTCTATCTATAATTGCCTTATGTGCTTCCTATTTCATATAAAACACAGTAGAGCTGATGCGAAAAAACTGTTGAGCTTCGGCCACAATTCATATTAGCCCTTCGTATTTTCTGTGTTCATTAAAATATTGTTTATGAACACCATTTGATAAAAACGTCCTTCCGGTCCTTTGATTAAAAACAAATCAGATTGGTGTCTAATTTTCTTGAATTTTGAACCAATTCGAGGGAGCACCATTTCACTAGAATTGACGAGAATTTATGCTTACAAGTGGTCACTGTTTTCGAAAAACCAACGTAATGATATTCGTCACTATTCCTTAAAACGGTATGAAACGAAGAATATAAACAAAACACAACGTTTCTGAGAAATTTTGGATAGTGATGGCTATTTATTATATGGTAACTCTTTAATCGCACAAAAACGTAATGTACAGGAGGAAAGAACCTGAAAACAAAGTCAAAATCTGACTATCGTTGGTAAAATAAAATTATAGTCCTAAGGGTAATCCCATAAGCAATTGTGGCAGCACATAAATCGATAGTTATTTAACAACTTTTGAATATTAGTAAAGCTATATCATTTTTTATTTTAAAATTCGATTTACGATTTAAAACTTCTGAGGTTTAAATAAATTTCTACGTCCCCACAATCACTGGCTGCAATTCACTAGCGGAAAAGGAAACTCTACATTGTCTCGACATACCTTCTGAATTTTGTGTGAGCAAAATTTTGCATCCAGCCCGACTTAGTCTTCGAAACATTCTACCTAAAAATCGTCTAATTTCGGATTTCGCAGAAAGGAGCCGCTCATTGACGCTCCTTTTTCTGAAATGATGAAGATGATATCTTAACGGTGCTGACATGTATACAGAATTACCGGGGAAAAACCGGAACCGTCTATTTAAACCGGATCCGTAACCTGGTCTTTGAAATTTATATATAGTAAAATAGATGAAAGAATTAAAGAAGGAAAAAGAAGCGGAGGTATCGCGGATTTAAAATGCATTGAAAATAGTTTTTACATTAAGCTTAATGCGTTGCGATGGCATTATTGCTTCTCTGAAATTTTAAAGAGACTGAGTAGGCTGAAACAACGTTTATTTATTGATCAATATATGTCGGTTTTTATAGATCTATAGCAAAAAATGCCTTCCACTATACACCATTGCGTATACTGCGTTAAATTTAATGTGCTTACAAGGCTTAAAGTTATAAAATACACATTTTCGCTTTGTCTCCAGTCGCCTCGGTTTACTACACATACGTTTGTTAGATGTTCTTCTATATGAAACTTCCCATGATTTGGTTGATATGATTCTAAGAGAAAATAATATATGGAAGGTAATTTTTTGATCAGTGGTCAGAGGCACTTGTTTACAAACAGTGCCCGTCAATTAGATGATGATGATAACTTTCTGAAATCAGAATGCTGTAAATGAGACAAACTGTGATGGCTGCCGGCATAGTTTCAATAAATACAGTTCATTGCCATGAAACTAATTTCCCGCTGTGTTGCAGATAACGTTAG
>JASANE010026145.1:0-12016 GCA_030248225.1 Trileptium ribeirensis
TACAATACAATACAAATTTATTCAGTTCCTATGGTACATACGAGACTTTACATTTACTGCAGAGTTCTGCTTCTGAAACGCGTTCATACGACTCAAGAATGAATAATCATTAAACGTCGTCCGCACGGCATGCTGACTAGCGTTCGCAGAGCTCTGCCATACATTTTTATGGTAAGACAAATTTTAAAGAACAAAATGAATAATTATAGCAGAATGGGGAGGGAAACCTCGCCTCTTATATGTACCTATAGTAGTTTGTCATGTTACAAAAAATAGGCGACTTTTTTCAACTTATTTGGGTGTCATACGTAGGTTTGTCAGTTATTTAATACAATATAGAGAGAGAAGTATACCTGTGATACTGGGTTGGGGTAGTACCTTTGTCTTCCTCACATTTCTTGAGCATACTCTTCTGTCGTATTTCAAATAGTGTTTGAGGTCAACTTGAGTGAGCAGTGATTTAAAAGTTTTCGAGTTTAAAGCTGTAACGAAGTTTTTATTATCAACTTGTGCGGGTAAGTTGTTCCAAGAATTTATAATACGATTAGGGAAGATGTGGTTCAAAATGTATGTTTTGAATTTAGGCTTGCGTAGTTTCAGCACGTGCCCACGGCTGAATTTAGGAGCTGTTGCGCGGTTCTTGAAGGAACTTAGCCAAACTGAGCGGATGATAAATGACCTACATGAAAATCCACCACTTAACGGGGCTAACACAACGCCTTACATGACGCGTTGATGCTAATGTGGGCTGACGTAACTCTTATGGGCACTACATTATACCGAGAATCGTATGGCATGCATTAATTATGTCACGATGTATTACCGTGGGAACCTAAATGTAGTTGCGTCATCGCTTCGGTTATATAGTATGTTGTTTATTCGTGTGTATTCTAGTACATAGCATATATTATATAAACTCGTGCGAATTTATTTACTGTTTATGTTTGTAAGAATTGTATGAGTATGATATAGAAAATATGTATAATATTGGTGTGACGTGTGTATGTTGTATTTTGTGAAGTGTGTATAAAAATCGTAAAAAATTTTTGTTTTCAAATAACAAAGTTTTCCACATATTATAATCATAGCAAAAATTTATACAAAACTGGGCAGGAGGGATGGTTTGTCATATGTGGATTTTGACGCCAAATGCCATAGAGCGCGCAGTACACCATCCGTACCAAATTTGAGCAAAATTGGATCACTCATTAAGGAGTTACGGACCTCATCCCCACGGTCATTTCTGGCAATAAGAATTTATTTAATTCTTGAAAATTATAACTTTAAGAGAGTGTAAAATAATTTAAAATTTTACAATTTGTGTGTCGCGGCTATAGTTTGCTTACTTATCGAATTTGAGTGTAGCCTCTGGGTGCCTTAACCATTACAATTATATTAGCGGATATGTAAGAGTATTTGTGCTGAATTTTCTTGAAAATTTTAAAATTTGTTTTGAGCTAGAGATTCTGAGAATTTCACAAAAAGGAGTTCTCTAAAGCAAAAATTAAAATGTATGTTAGAGAGCAAATTTTACAAATCTAAGAACTCGCAACCCGGTTGGCAGAAATTAAAAATTAACGGGTTAGGGAGATTTCAGAACTAGTTTTCTTTTGAGTTCCAAGAAATCGTGTTTAAAAAGTTTATATAAGCGGTTGCGCAGTTAGATCGAGGCCTGAGTCGGCCCCAGAAGCTGCGCAATCAAGGTGAGTACGGTTCAGCCGTTTATGTGTCTAATTTGCTTAGTGTTTAGTTGTTGTATTGTACTGAGAAAAATAAACGGTATTTGTTAAAAGTCGTGACACATTAAGGCCTTAGGAGTAAGTTAATAAAACAACCTTTGAAATCGCATTGGACGTTTTGTGTGAAAGTTGACATAGTCGTGTGTAATCTACGTTAGGACTAAACACCCCTAGGACGACGTAGGCTACAATTACACGTTGTTTCCTCAGGGTTACCTTGGTCCAAATGCACATCCTTGAGCACAAAATGGTTAAAACTAGATCGAGACATCTATGGCTCTATGTATTAAAACATTCATTAAATTTACAGCCACAAGATATGATTCAGAAACAAATGAAAATTCGTTTGCACTGCAGCCGTGGCCCTTGGAGCTAGAATATAGTCAAAAACGGAAAAGGCCACAACTTTGGGAGTATACCTTTTACTACGTAATATATAGTTTTACAGATTGTCATTCTTTTCGGTAAAGCTGTGGATTTAATACAAATTAATGTATTTTCTTCACGATTTCAATGTACTAAAAGCACAGACGGTCGGTATGATTAAAATGTTGATGAAAATGTGTCCCGTCGTGAAATTATTAAGTATTAGACAATTTTTGTCAAACATATGATTCTAAACAGTTTCACGCAACTATTGTTTCAAACAAATGTAAAATCTCATATTATAGTGCTGTTAAACATCCAATTTTCGAAACTGATCATGAAAAACGCATCAAAATTATTATATATTTTGTTATATTTTACAAAAAATAATGTTTTTAGTCATGAGCACTCAAAAACATACTTTTTGTATATAATAACTCTATTGCTAAAGTGTCAAAGGGCGCTAAACTGTTAAGTATCAGTTTCATCACAGAGGCATAGGAGGATAGGGACCGGGTTTTGGAAAGATAGGAATCAGGCATCTCTCAAAAGACACTGAACTATTCAGTATCAGTTCCATCACCGAGAAATAGGAAGCTAGGGACTATGTTTTCGGAATATAGGCACCAGGCATTTCTGAGAACAATTTAGATTTTAAACTTGGGGGTGGGGCATCAAAGGCTCAGATAAAAGCAGCAACAAATCCCTTTGGGAAAACATGTTTTTTTGCATTACTAATAAGTCGAACGAAGCTGCGTGAAATTTTGGGAGCAGAGCGACGCCCGGAGCCATCGCCTTTATTTCTGGCGGGGGGGTGGTTACACGTGTCCCCTATTCTCTGATATCTTACAGACACCGTTGATGGTTTTGACTTATCAGTTTCTCTATTTATATTGTGTGGAAAAAATTTTTTTCAATACTAGTAAAATTGTAATTTAGAAATTTTAAATTATTTTAAACCTGAAAGCAAAACGAGTAAAATTATTCAATATATTTTTAAGTATTTAATAAGACGATACTATGTCCAAATCTAATCAAATTATCTATCAGAGCGTCGCAGTTCTGTCTGTTATCATAGTTCTATCAGTTTTCGCTGGGCGCAGCAGGTAAGCTAAATTCTTATTTCTTATTGCTTCTTTTTAAGCTTAGGCTTTGCTTGGTTTTATTCAGAGCAGTCCTAAAAATTGACCTCACAAATTTTGGCATTATTTAGGGCAAGCTACCTATTTATTTTTATGACAGCTACATTACACGGTACTAGTTATAATATGAAATACACAGGGTGTGCAATAAACAACTGCGTTCTTGCTAATTAATTAAATAGTTTTCAGTGTTATTTGTCATAATTTTATAAGAATCGTAACTTTTTTACGGAAGGAAAGTGAATGCGGTAGCTGGATTCATAAAATAGGCTCCATATTTTACACAGAATTTGAAAATCGAATAATATTAAGCGGTAGTTTGTTATAACTATCGAAGTTTGTTTATTGTTGCTTCGATTTATAAAGGAATTTTTAATTATAATTTCACACAGTTTTATTGAAATATTTTTTCGTAACCACAAACAGGAAAATCAAACCGTGCATTTTTTCAACACCGTGATGTATAGACTATACAGCGCAGACCCAGGAAATGAAAATTTCAAACGAATTTGTACTTTTCATCCGTTCATAGTCCATAGTGTTAGATGACTCGAAATGTTTAATTTTTGCTGGTGTCTCAATATCAAATCTAGCCTTTCATGAATACTGGTATCAAATGGAATCAGAGTACATTGCGTTGCACTTATTAGGCGTGTGGTGTAGTGTATGTTTGCGAGTGCTTTGGTATTCGCTCGCTTTGTGAGGTTCCTTAAGGTAATTACCAACAGCTCCTAGCTAGTACATGCTTACGCAGCTTTCAATTTCACTACTCGGGAACTATAATTGGCGTCAGGGTGGATTTGTCAAACACTGCAGGATACACAAATTAATTTGGGGAATAAAACGGTTATTCATAGTGGGTTCTTCGTGACATTATGAGGTGTTAACACGACCAGTGCATCACTTTATATTATCAGTTTTAAACGCTGTGGGCTACTAACTTACTTAAAATTTCTAAAACAAAACTCATTTCAAGCATTCAATTCATTTATACTGCAGTCTTGTAAATCGACTGCCCTGGCTAGATTCTACATTATTGTGAATTTCATTATTTTGTAAACTATTCACACTTTCGTATAGTTTTATTTTGCCAAAACTACCTAATATTTTTTGTTTCATTATTTCAGCGCCGCACCAGCAGCTTCATACGCAGGAAACAGCGACTCTGTATCCGACGACTTCAAGCCCCAACTCAAGTAAGTACATTTTCTTCTATAATTCTATTAGAATTTTGGTTTAAAATTTTTTTTTACGATAATATATAAATTAGTAAAATGCCATAAATTTTTTCCATATTTTTAACTAACTAAATGCTGCGCTGACACCGTTGCGTTCGTAACATTAATTTCATTTTACTTAGCTACATTACTTTAAAATTTCTGTGCCATAACTGTAATGAAACTGCAGACGAGCATTGTTGATAAGCATGAACCGCTGCATTATGTATAAACCTAATGGTATGATTATGGCTGTTAACAAATGAGCCAACTCGGATCAGTTTTTAACAAGTTATATTCTGTAATAACAAAATGGTCGTTTAGGTTCCACCTTAAGACTGCGGCCCAAAATAGTAACTTTGAAGAAACTCCAATAATGTCAGTGTTAGTTGACTCTGCTCGAAAAATTTGGTTGCGAAAATTTGAGCTAAATTGCTCACAGCCTTACTACCTCGCTTACAATCCTTAATACCAAAAACGGTCTATTAGGCTGAAATGCAGCGTTTACGTTACAAAGGACCCAGCTTGTGAAAGATTTGGCCACCCTGGGTGTCTCTGCCACCATCCGTTATATGTAGTCTTGTACGTCATAGTGTTTTGATAGAATTTTAGAATAGTATACATGGGTAGCGTGGTGTCGGAGACGGCATTGTGCAGACTACATCATAAATTTTTGAAAAAATTATATGATGTTAGCTACACAGTATTATTATTTCCACACATAACGTGTTTGTGTATGGTGTCCTAGACACAGTCCGTGAAAAACAATAGGTATATTAAGACACTAGAGTTAAATTGATGGTGTCCCATACACCATGTATTTTACTGTAAGATTTCATAAACAATGCCACCCTATGTGAGGATATTTCCTTCCCATTCAAGGTGTCGTTAGGATATAGTGGTTTACGTCGCACTGGAGCTCAACAGAAATACACTGAATTGCTGAGAAAATTTTAGGAAATTCGCTTGCATTGAAGATGAAACTTGACATGAAATAGAATTAGCTGTCCAAAAAGGTTATTCGACAAGGTCTTGAGTAGATTCACAGCGGGACCATGTTACCGTCTTGACGGAAAAATTTGTCAACCGGTTAAATTGTGAATTTTTCACCTGGCTAAAATGGTTATGGGTTAGCCAACTTGTACCCTACATAGCTTAAAATTTCTTTGAAGAATAACTGTTTTTCCAAGGAAATATGCTTACTTGGTACCCCATTTTACGGGCAACGTGAAAATAAACAAGAAAAATCTATTGAGGGTGACAGAAAATTCTAGCTTAATAAAGATGCCAAGAACTATTCCATTATCGGAATCACCAACTATGGTAGTGTTTGAGTTTCGAACAATTTGACTCGGCGACCTAAATGCCTGGTTGGCAAAAAGCATCTGATAGCAGAACTGGCTTAAAGGATTTTGTATCTTTTGATGAAGCTATTTTGCTGTGTGTTTTTAGGATCTTTACCCAAGTATAAAAACATGGGGCATGATATTTGGTAATCACCTGGTTTTTTGAAAATATTCGCTAGCTAAACATTTTTAGCAGGATATTCATGGATTTTGACATTTTGACACGATATTGCAATGTAAAATTGCGACTGGTAGAGTTCTTCCACTGTCATCCAATCGTTTTGCAATTTGCCCTATTTATACTTTTCAGACGTATGTATGATTGGGGACTGGGGCGAAACGATATTGCCACAGAAATTGCTGGACATGAGACGGCCCTACGAATAGCTAACGATCCATTTGGACCAGGAAAGAAATAATTGTGACCATCAATGAAATTCTATTAAAGTATTAGCATTAATTTTGTAAATTTAACTATACGATATGGTTTTTATTTCATAGATATTGCTATCTATGTTTCAAAATATATATGGTTCCCTGATAAGACAAGAAAATAAAATCGAACAACAAATATAACCCTAAAAAATTGCAATTTAGCGATTATAGAATCCACTTAAAAAGTGTTTTTTTGTTGTGAAATAGCCTTAATTCAGCGTGCCATTTGTAATACTGAATTGATTTCTATCTAATATTGTGTGTTCAATTAACAAAACTTGACAATGTCAAATGTTGATAAATTAAATATCAAAAGTGATATCACTCACTGCATCGGTGATGCATGTATTATTGAAATTATAGCTAGTTGTTATCGGTGATACATGCGCATCTCAGTCATCAGTGATACATGCGCATCTCAGTCATCAGTGATGCATGCGCATCTCAGTCATCAGTGATACATGCGCATCTCAGTCATCAGTGATACATGCGCATCTCAGTCATCAGTGATACATGCGCATCTCAATCATCAGTGATACATGCGCATCTCAATCATCAGTGATACATGCGCATCTCAATCATCCGTGATACTTGACCATCTCAGTCATCAGTGATACATGCGCATCTTAGTCATCAGTGATACATGCGCATCTTAATCATCAGTGATGCATGCGCAGCTCAGTCATCAGTGATACATGCGCATCTCAGTCATCAGTGATACATGCGCATCTCAGTCATCAGTGATACATGCGCATCTCAGTCATCAGTGATGCATGCGCATCTCAGTCATCAGTGATACATGCGCATCTCAGTCATAAGTGATACATGCGCATCTCAGTCATCAGTGATGCATGCGCATCTCAGTCATCAGTGATACATGCGCATCTCAGTCATCAGTGATACATGCGCATCTCAGTCATCAGTGATACATGCGCATCTCAGTCATCAGTGATACATGCGCATCTCAATCATCAGTGATACATGCGCATCTCAGTCATCAGTGATACATGCGCATCTCAGTCATCAGTGATACATGCGCATCTCAATCATCAGTGATACATGCGCATCTCAATCATCAGTGATACATGCGCATCTCAATCATCCGTGATACTTGACCATCTCAGTCATCAGTGATACATGCGCATCTTAGTCATCAGTGATACATGCGCATCTTAATCATCAGTGATGCATGCGCAGCTCAGTCATCAGTGATACATGCGCATCTCAGTCATCAGTGATACATGCGCATCTCAGTCATCAGTGATACATGCGCATCTCAGTCATCAGTGATACATGCGCATCTCAGTCATCAGTGATGCATGCGCATCTCAGTCATCAGTGATACATGCGCATCTCAGTCATCAGTGATACATGCGCATCTCAGTCATCAGTGATACATGCGCATCTCAGTCATCAGTGATACATGCGCATCTCAATCATCAGTGATACATGCGCATCTCAATCATCAGTGATACATGCGCATCTCAATCATCTCATGATCCATCACGAGACTGATTCCATTCACGGGCAGAAACGTCCAATAATGTTGGTTTCAAAAGATTGCAGTTATTCCTGCTGCCTCAATGACTGTTGGGTGCCAGCATTTAGCTCAAATTATCGCAGTGCATCTACCAACCTATATGTACGCTCCATGGACATAACATTACTATTCACTCTTGGGATAAGCCTGGGTTATAAACAACAACGATTAACTGACATAGTATATCTTTGAAAGTTGAAGGCCTGCCGTATTTTAAGTAATTATCTAAGGTGATAAAAGAGCAAACACTGGGTGCATTTATTTTATATTTCACCTTAGCACTGTCTCAAATATTTTATTTTAATTCGACATTGCATATCTTTCAAATGAAATTATTAAAAAAAGGTATGACAATTTTTTTTCTATCGTATACAGACGTTTGGTATTCAACTCGCGTCGGCACGTTTTTACCTTTTTCACCAGTTTCAATTCTAGCGAATACATACCTGTTCGCATGCCGTATATACACGTAAAGAGATTAACCGAACACTATTAAAAGAGTACGAAACCACATGGCCTTACCTGTCCAGAGGCTAAATGTTTAACAGTTTGTTTTGGTTTTTAGTAGTTTTAGTTCCAGCAAATGTATACATAAATATCATGAAGTATAGATACATAATAAAATTAGCAGATTACTATTGAAAAAGATGAACCACAAACCCCTTGCTGTCAGGCATGTTCCACATAACATGACGTTAAAGAAATCTCGAATTTCAGAAAACAGAAAATTTTTCCCATGAATTAGGTGGCTACAACTATAAGAGTTGAGAACTGTACATAACCGGATCTAGATTGCAATTTGACTGTGATTTAATATATCCGAAAACCATTAGCTGCCACGATATTGGTGACTATCATTTTAAAGGTTGAATATGCACAAATTTTTTCAGGAAATGTAATTAAGGGGTACCGAAATTTGCCGGCAGTTTATAAAATGAGTGAACCGTACGATTACCTCAAAGCGAGTAAATTTAAGTTTTTTAAGGATTTTTAAGGAATTAAGGTTTTTAAGGATTAAGTTTTTAAGGTAATAAATTATCAGAATCACTTCCAATACGCGTTAATTGGTTTTAAATCGTATTTATAGATAAATATTTTTGCACAGTTTATATCTTAGCTTCGAAATAGGATTTTACAAAAATGTGGGAACTGATGCTTTACCGTTTATTTATACATCTGACCGAAAAGACCAAATTGATGAAGAAATAATTCGATGGTGTGGAAAAAACCCCAAATTTTGCCAGGGCTCGAACGAAGGGTACCCATTTCATACTGGGTAGAGCCGAAGATGTCCAAAATTCCCGGCCGTCAACTTGTCCAACTTGAAAAAGTAAATATTTTGCCAGTATTTATGAAATATCGAATAAATACAATATTTGAAATGGTTTAATGACAACCTCAATGTTACTTACATCTGTCACATGCGTTTTCAACTAGCTATGTACCTTAAATTCAACTAAATTCATCCAGGCCCTGCTAAGCGATGTTATTCTATACTATGCTGTTCTTCATGATAATTTAACCTTTTCATGATCATTGACGCAAAATAAATAGATCACCGCATATAGGGTTTCGTGTGTCGTTATTAGCCAGCTTTACAATGTTCCTTAAGATACCGAATAGCAACAGCTCCTAGATAGCTCAGTGGTTTGCGAATTCAAAAATGTGCACAATGTCAGTCGATTGTCGTGTGCGAGTGGAATGTGTCAAATATTACAAAGTTATATGTAATCAGACAAAAAGAGTTACCCAATGAGTATTGAAATATATAAGTTGTTTTACACGAATTAGCAGGCTGCTAATGTGTTCATAGGCACATTATAATATCTAATATTTCAGCTTAAACATTTTAGTAAATTCAACACCAAACATTTAGGCATATATAATATTATATATACATTTATGTGGAATGGATTGTACCCCGTTAGGCACAATGTCATGTTTGGCAGGAAATAAAAAAACTAGACTTATTTTCAATACAGACACGGTGGGTCGTGTTTAGGTAGAAAGTCGCTTTAGGCAGAACAAATAAAATTTATAGCAAGATATCTATAGTCGCGTTAGGCAGATTAAACATAAATTAAAACGGTACAGTAATGTATGCATTAATAATTTAAAGTGAGAAACATGAGTTACCTCTACAAGCGATGTTGAACGTAGTCAAGAAAAGCCAATATTTCTCGATCCACATATTCAGAGTAGCAACCATCGTTGTAATAAATTGCCAAATCATTTATTTGCGCATTTAATTGGTATTTTGCAGCCTCGATTTCGTTATCATTAGTAATATAATGGTGATCTCGGATCACTAATTGACAACCCGCCAATAACTGTTCAATTCTAATATGCTTGGCATGGTGGAGTTCTTGTAATTTGACGAGAAATGCAGATGTTCTAGGATGCGAATTTTGAGCGTAGCGACGAGTTGTAGCCTTCGCAGAGATTAGTTGTTCTACGGCCAGTGTTATCGTTGTGATTAAATAGGGCTATTTTGTCTTAAGACAAAACCCACTTGCTCTCGTAGTAGTTAAGGAACCGCTCCATACTTTCATCAATGACCGTGTCGGTTGTAGTCAGAATTTGTCTCAATAACCGCGCCCACGCTGGGTATATAAGGTTAGGAGGCAAAATAAAAAGAGAAACGAGACGCCGCACAAATTGCTTGACCACAGTATACTGCGGTTTATCATATCAGTGCGCGACCGAGTGCTCGTCAACTGCAGTCAAACCAAGCATATTATTTTGACGGTTAAGCGCTTGGGCGTAATGGAAAACACAACCACGAACTCGGGCCTCTGGGATTACGACCTGCACTGCCGCTATAGCGGCTTTCTCAAAATCCATATTGATGACAGCACCATTTAGCTGGCCAAGCGAGCCAAAGCTAGAAATAAGTTGAGTGCGCAAAATGTTAAATAGCTTTTCATAAGTTGTTTTTTGTCGATTTGGTATTAACGCGTGAACTACAGAAATTCCTTCGCCATTTACAAAACCGTGTATTATATATAGCTGCGCAAAGGCAAAATCAGTTGGTCGGTAGGTAAAAGTTCCATCCATTACAATATGTGAGCTGTTAAACAGGGCACGCAGGTCCAACTTTGACGAGAAAATCAGATATGGTGGGTCGGTTTGCTTGAACAGGAGATAGCGATTTTCGTAAAGTGGGTCGCTTTGGTTAGTAGCAGGGGAACTACGGAAAGTCGTCTGTAAACGTTCAGGAATATCATCCAAAAGTGTAATTACAGGGTATTTTCTATTCATGCGACGATATAATGTAGACTTCTTATATGGTGGCTATGATTGTTCGGCTCGTTCACGTAGTTCATGATTGTGACTAAATGTTGCTGCAAGCTGCAAAAGGCCGTCGTTATAAGCTTCCCGGGGCCGCTTTGCGCAATGACGCAACGTAGCCCGGACCTCTTTATCAGGTTGAGCCGCAACGATTGCTTTAAAGGCAAGGGGTTGCAAAAATGATCATTAGGTGGGTAATCTGGATAGTCGACGAAACGGTCTTTTGCAGTTTTAATAATGGGAAGTTTTCTGCCGGGATTTGACTTTAGTAGTTTCTTACACCCTGCACAGTTCCAGGAAACTGACGATTTGGTCGTCCGGTTTTTAGCGAAAAGATAAACGTGATTCGGGCAGGAAATAGTATCATAAGAAATCATTTCGCACCCGCATTTAGACTTAACAACTAAAGGCTGCACTAAATTTTAACCATATTAAGGCAATTCAGTAAGATACAAAAACAATGACGAATGCAGGATAATATTCAGTGTGCACAAAATGAAATAAACCTTGCTTTCATCACGGTCAATTAAATATTTGTTTTAACTTTATACGTTAAAACTAAACTAATTGCCGTTTCCCATGCAGTTCATAATTTTGTTTCCCACCATACAGGTACGCATAATATGAATTAAAATATTAGTTACGTTTAGTTTTAATTAAACTTACTTTAATTTTTTTCAAAACAGCCAGAAACCAAAAGCTTTTTACTCTGCTATACGCCTCGATAGACACTTTCTGCCTAAGGCTACATTCTGCCTAACAAGAACGGTTCTGCCTAACGACACATTCTGCTTAACACGATTCAAGAATTTAAAGTTATAAATTTATTCTGCCTAATGCGACAGTACCGTGGATTGTTGGAAATTTCGCGATACTCTAACTAAGTATCATATAACTTAGTACAAACAGCAGCAATTTAACACTAAATTGAGTTAATGAG
>JASANE010026147.1:0-17565 GCA_030248225.1 Trileptium ribeirensis
TTAGAGCAATACGTAACTGAATGAAGAGCACGTACATAGAATGTATTGCTATATTTCAATCAATACCCGCACCCGTCTTGAATATGTTTTGAACTATATTGTTGGCAGATATGACAATTCATAGCTTAAAGACGTTTTAATAACAGAGATTTTTGGTATCGGTGAATTCATATGATCCTAATGAGGCAGGCTATTTTAATGTCGTCGTAGCATAGTATTCGCAGCAGTGAATACAGCCCGTTTGCATCGCCAATGCCGTAGATAAATAAAATTGTCAGTATTGTCCTACCAAGTGCCGGAGATAAAGTTTCGAAACGCACTTAAAGTATATACCGATTTGACACCACCCACAAATGCTAGGGATACTCCAGTTTACTAGCCACATCCCTACCTGACACTAGTATCTGATCACAGACTTTCCATCTGTCAAAAGTTTACGAAAACACTTGTTTTGTCACACATATATGTATATAATAATTTAAACCGTAGGGTAAGCTTTAAATAATCAAAATAAAAAGGTGTAACAGTAATAATTTTGGAAGAGTAAGAAACTGAAATTGAACCCTGCTAACTGTAGGGTAATACCCACATCATGCAATTCAGTGTTACCATCAATCTTGAAAATCAATCAATGAAATTGAATCAATCAGTCAATGAAATTGAACACTAATTGTATTAACTGTAGGCTAATACCCACATCATGCAATTCAGTGTTACCATCAATCCTGTTAGTCCAACGCTTCGCATAAACTAAAATGTATTACGTAATTCAAACAGTATCATGACTGTTGACAAGATTTAAAAAAAAATATCGAACACACTATTTCAATTTATAATAATTTCAATAATTATACATACACTTTGCTAAGTTTTGATATTAATGGTATTAAAATTCAGCACATTTTTTTCCAGCGACTCGATTACAGAAACGTATTTCAATAATTTCAATATTTTGGAAAAAACCCGTCAAATTTGGTTCCAAAAATGGCCAAACTCAGATATGGGCTACATAAATGTAGATTATTCTGTTCTCGGATATATTAAACCAAAGTCTGTGAAGCTTTTATCCTAAAGCTAAGGTCCCTGTACTGTGTCTAAGCATAATTACTAAGCCGGGCGGATGTCTCCCCTGAAACAACCTCACACCTTGATATTCTTTTTGATGGTTTGAAACGTTTATGTCTCTCAACTTGACTTTTGTCCGATGTATTTTTGTAAAGACGCTCAGTTCAAATGCAATATAATTATTGTCCGAAATAGACAATAAAACACAGTGAATTTGTGAGCGGAAATGTCAAATTGTTTGGCCAGATAGGCAGTAATCTAAATATTTATTTTAATAGTTCAATAATTTAGGACCATGTGCACGCATCTTATGTCAAACTTGTTTTTCTAAATCCAAACATAGAAAAACAACAACAACAAACATCCTACATTGAAAAATCATGATTAGTATTTTGGACTATCCTAAATTAATTACGGTCTTTATTATATAATATAATAATAATTATTACTTAATACATTCTGTTAGTATCCATTTTTTTAACTCTTATTTTTTTACAAACTAAATGTAAATTTCCTACAATACAATAATATATTTGGCTATAATTGCTATTGATATTTTGGTTCGCCTTGCCACAATGGAATCATACGTAACAATACAACTGTTCAACTAGCTCTCATCTCATAAAATATTAAACCACAAAATTATAGTTGTTAAATTAGTGTCCACGGTTTTCGGAATTCTAAAGAATTTATAGTGAGGACAAGTTTTTTTATGGCGGACTTAAATATTATGCCCATGCATGCTCGAGAACCGAAATTCTGAAAGGGGTGTGTAGCGCCTTCTGCTCATATGTGTTCGGTGCCCCCAGCGCCACACAGGGATGCTGAACAACCTGGCATTAGGTTACCAAGTTTGATTTGGGGGGGGGCGGACAATTTTTTTGCAAGGTTGTTTTTTCGCAAGTTTTTATATAAATAGATAGCCTTTAATTGCAATTGTAACTGCTATAAGTAATGACATACTTATACTCTGATAAGCGTTTTCATTGCGAGTGTTGATTATATGAAATATATATTTTCAGAGCACAAACTATTTTGCAAATTGCCAACCTTCGTAAGAAATAGAAATGTTAATTAAAATAATCGCGAAAATTTTTTTCCGATATTTTGTTTTTAGAAAGCGCAAAGTGCCTTCAAATTTCATCCACTCTGAAAAATCCAAACATAATAAGGGAACCTTACCAAAATTTTCATCGGTCAGTTTGGATTGGGCGGGCGACCCCCCACATTTGGCTGCGCACCTGCATTCGTGTGGGGAATATTAAAAGGTTCGAGCATCAGCGGGTAACCCCTACCCTGTATGTGATTGTTGTATGCCGTTACATTACTCGGCGTCAGTATGGTGTCTCACTGCAGCTAATACAATTATTTGCTTTTAGCTCTCGTCGATATATAACTTTATGGCAGCACGACCAAATTGAGTCAAGCTCTAAACCATCCCCAAAGAGAAGGTTTTAGAACTAGTCTCTTCTATTTCGTGGCTGGGCCTTGGGTCAACCCTGTTTTCAACAACTTTTCTGCGAAAAGTTTCATAAATTTTTGCTAATTTGAGCCAATTTTCTCACATTTCCACATTTTTGTCAAGGTGATCTCCAAAATTTCTGTGCGTCATTATCGTGCGGCGCCGGCGACGTGTTTTGAAGGTTTGAAGGGTAAACTTGGCTTCAGAGAGAGAAGGTTCGATCATTAGGTGTGGTCCCATTTTCCGCCATACCGACTTCTATTGTTTATGAGATTATTTAGTGGTTAAAAATATTGGATTCATTGTATTGATATAATATTGGGAATGTCGTAGTTCTGCGGTTGCGTGCCCAATGATCGTCGAAGTATAAGGCATGGGGTTTCAGCTAGGTTGGAGGGTCCACGGATGTGGGCTTTGGCAGAGGTAACGAAACATTGGTTCGATCATGTTCCATTTTTCCTCATGATTTACCCATTTTTTCCAGATATTCATAATTTTGTTTCCATTGCTCCTAATTGCTAAACATTTCCTGGCGTTTTTTTTCCTAGGTGGTCGAGAGTGAGTGGCTTGGGTACGGTGTCTGAGCATCAGGGTATAAATATAACTTAAGGCACCCGACATCCGAATCTCTATGGGAACCTTGTCCCATGCAGTGCTGTAGCTTTTTGAATTACTATATTTTGGGAACAGAAATAAATTTTTTTTCATTTTTTCAACTTTTCATGGAGATGACTATGATGGGCCTATATAGTGTTGCCGGATTGCTGTATATATAAAAGCGATTGTAATTGCAGGTTTAATAATGCAAGCCCCAGGCGCATTCGCAACATGAAAAAAATGACGCTTCAAATTATATTTTTTTGAAAATTATAATTTATATATTTCAATATTTAAGTCTGGTCAATGAAGGAATATTTAAATGTTCCTAAGGTTTTAGTATGTCCAAAAAATAGCTATATCATTATCCATTCATTCGTATTTACCGTCTAGCATCGCTATTTTGGAAATTTATAGGAGCCTCAGAAGACAGAATCTGGAACATTGAAGGCAGATCAGTGACAGTTACTCCGCGTTGTCCTGGCGGAAGAGCAATTGTAGTGTTAATCTCCTGTTAAATACTAGTTACAGTGGAGTGCCATTTTAGTGATACAGCTTGGGAATAATCATAAAATGAATACGGTATACGTACAAAAATACTTGGCGTGAGACCACCTGAACATTTCTCAGTAATCGTAGCATTTTTACTATAATGCGCGAGTAAACCTAAAATGACACAACCAACCATAATATTTGGCAATTTCCCATGAAATTTGTTACCGAAAGCTTTTTGGGCAAATAACATCCGGCGTAAACCTATTTGAAAACAGTGGTCTGCGGTTGAAATCAAGCCATTTTCCGTTAGCGAAAATTCGGTTAAAATTACTGAAATTTTTAAGAATTAGAATTTATCGAATTTCAATTAAGGGGGTTTTGTTCGATAACACCGTAGGCCTAACCATAAGATCGATTTGTTTGTTTCGTCACTATTCCATTAAATTCGTTCCAGAACGCTGAATAATCATTTATGCATTCATACCGAACCAGCGGCTACCTCTTGAGGCTCCGAACCGCACAACTCCGTAGCCTTCCGAGAGGGTATCACCACCCAATGCCGCCCTCCTCTCCACGAGCGCCAAAGGTGAGTGGTAAAAATATGGGTAGACGTTTTAAAAGAACAGAATTTTATAAAAAACCGCCAAAATTCTGTTAAAGTAAAGATATAATTTCTTTCTGGAACTTGGATTTGATTTTGCCAATTTTAGGTTGTCGAACACCCGAATGAAATTCACCAGTTTTTCCGTAACAAGAGTTTGCGATTCAATATCGGCTATTGCGAAACATCATGGTTGGTGGAATCAACATAAGTTTATTGTCGCATAAGTGGATTCACTGCAAGAACTTTTCATTGTATATTATGAAATATGCTCGGTAAGTGAAATCTTGATCCGAAAGTTAAGTCTTGTTCTATTTAATGCTGAGCTTACGTTATAAAATGCCTTGCATGTGGAAATTTTATACCAACCATTCGATGGTATATAGTCTACACCCGACCATTCGATGGCACTTACCTAATTTTTCTAATAAAATTGGTACTCATTTAGAAAAACCTCTGCAGTAATCCGCATTAAATGATGTATATGATGAAGAAAGAACAGTTGATAGCGGAGTTTCGTGGAGCGGAAACACCCGGACTATAGTGTTAGGGTTAGTCTAAGCATTATATAAAATTTGGTCCTCAGCTTAAAGCTTGGGCTTAGGGCACTCATAGCGGGAAACGTGTTGCCTTTCACTTAACGGGTTATTGTAGAGGCTTTCACTGGACGAGTGTCATAAAAACGACGCTGTACGAATACACAATAAACCTAAGTATAGTAACAAAGTCTAGGTATTGCATTTTACTGACGATTTCAACCACACTATATTTTAGGGATAGCCTAAATGAAGCCATAAACAAATTCTGTGGGAAAACTTTTTGTATTTTTGTGTCAAGTTATCATAAACGGCGTTGTACGATTATCAAGTTTACTCGATTACAATAAAAGTCATCACATACATTGTATATGTCTCGACTTTCAAACCTTCAAACGCGGGTTAGCTGGAAAGATCACACTGTGTTAGAATAAGTTCCCATCGCTAGGATTTAGTTATCGAGCATATTTTTACTCAAAAGTCTGAACCTAAAACGCGATTTCATAAGGCACGACATACGGTACAAGAATAACTAGTAACATAACGAATGCACAAAGAATGTCACTGCAGAAAGCAAGGTTGTATTTTATTTCTGTCCGAGTTTTAGGTTGAGATATTGGTGTCGTCAGTTCTCGATAGTCTAAACCCGGATGGATAAGGACTATATGTACCGGATTTTATAGCGGCAAGATTTAGGGATCCGCCACTAACGCAATCGCTTGTAGAATCCAATCGTGTTGAACCATATATAAATTCACAGTATTCATCAAATATATTAATTTAGCATCACTAGCATATATGAATACGACAGGAACTGTTGTTACTTCGGTCAGTCTATTATTTGATATAAGAAAAGATTTGGTCTCAGTTTGTTAACTTCAGGTATTTTCGTTCATGAGTAACGAATCTCTATTTAACGTTGAAATCCTACAACAATTTGATTTCAGATATTAAGGATGCCCTGTATAAAATTGCACGCTTGGTGATATCTTTTGATTTGCTTATGTTTTCACTTCTGGCATCCCGTATGACAGCTTTGTACCAAATAAAATTTAAGCAACTTCCGTATTTTCCAGTTTTTTTACATAATTTTAAACCTAAAGCTGATAATTAATCCTTGTTCATGTTCTCAGAACTTAATAAACACATCAAGCTGATTTAACTGCAATATACACACATACGGAAACTAAAAACTCAAAAACTGAAATTGTCCTGCTGATGCGCCTGTCAAAGTAACCGAACAAAAATAGTGTCATATAGTGTCAGTGATAATAACAACAATAACAATGTCATATAGTGTCAGTGATAATAATAACAATAATAATGTCATAGTGTCTAAAGATTTTAAAGACACCATTCTGCTGCCGCAAAATTCCGGACATTAAAACATTCCTTTTTACACCACGATTTGCGGATTTTATGTAAGACTTTCAAGTCTTTAATTGTGAATAGAGTTTCTATGATTTAGCACGACGCAGTAGCCCATGTTGTTCCGGTAAGGATGAAGCGCGTTTCATAAATCTTTATTGTGCAACGATAATTCCGAGTCCATCTCAATTCGGAATGACAACAAGCTCTGCTCAGAATAAATACTGGAAATTGTTTTGTTTCATCATTTTTAGTGTATTTAAACTCTGATTGATTTGAAAACGAATGATATTATGGTGCGACATTAGGTAAAAACGACACACATTTATGTTTATCAATTCGGTACGCCTCACAATTGATAAACCAACGAAGAATTGGGGACATTGAAGAGTTTAAATGCGCGGATCCTTGTGGTTTACGCAACAATTTGGTTGATCAAGAACTTGGCCCATGTCAATTTTAGGGGCCGGACGTTATAACGTTAGAAAAAACAACACCTTAGAGCGGGGGGTTCAGGGGCGGCAGCCCCCCGACTTAGGCTTAGGCTTAGTGTATATCTCATATAAGGACCTTAGCTTAGGCTAAGACTAAGGCTTAGTATATGGAGAACGGCATCGGATGCATTATATTTCGGTCCCTAAAGTTGACATGGGCCAAGAACTTCATACCTATGACTTTCGGGATTGGAAAAATGCTGTCACAAAGAAGCTTCATCATTCACGTACGCTTTAGTGGCCACTGGTGACGAGGAGGCATGGGGAGAGCGGGGGTGTCGTTCGACGCCGTAGGAACAATAATCCTCCTATGAGTATTTCAGAATGATTTTCCAAATTATACGGCCCAACTCCAAGACTGTTTTGGATGGAAATTGGTGTAATTGATTTCAACAGCTAAATATAGCTGCGATCCCGATGATCGATACAACGAGGGAAAGGTATTTAGGTCTTTTTAGGGTTACCTGGTTATTATAACCTTTATTATGTACAAATAATTAACTATGTCAATTTTGTTTTCACATAAAGCTTTGGATAACCTTACTGATATAACTCGAATTTCACGAATACAGCCAGTAAATTGCCTATATATCATTATTAATATAGATAACGAATGCACACTGCATCATGTCAATAAGTCACTCACGGAGAATGCACAGCCAGATTGCCTGTGAACTTATTTCAGTTGAGAATGCCAATTTTTAAATTGTGAAGTTCGTAACTTCAAACCAGATGCAAAGCTGGGATCGTTAGGTTATCAACATATCAACTTAATTTTTATATGGCTGTAATACTGGACTATTAAAAACGATCGTAGGTAGATCAGTAGTTGCAATCTGCAGTTTTGTTGTTGCAGCTAATTTCGCGCTACGACCAGAGGTGTAAAAAATACCACCCTTAACTGTAATTTTGAAAATTTTAAACAAAGTAAGCGTTTCTTGCTGGTTGTGGGTACAATGATATATTATATATAAGGTTATTTAACCCATTAAGCACACTGATTTCTCTATTTCAATCCCTAAATTAGGTATATTATTAACCTTGCACTATGGTTCCGTGATTTTCTAAGTTTTGGCACCAAAATCCACTCCAAAAGCAATTGTATTTGCGTAATTTGTATGAAATAAAGAAAATGCTATATATCCTAAAAATTATTCTTAAACTTATAGTTCTTCTTAATATTGTGATTCGTTAATTTCAAATTTTTTCGCCTGTCAAACAGAGAAAAAACAAAGATTCTCACCGGTTTTTATGTGGTCAAAATTGCCGTAGCGTTGTCGTTAAAGTGTTATCGAGGTATCACTGCTATCCCCCAAGTAACCCTGAGGGGCGTTACGTTATAACGTTAGAAAAAAGAACAGCTTAGAGCGGGGGGTTCGGGGGTCGGCATCCCCCGACTTAGGCTTAGGCTTAGTTTATCGAGAACGGCATGGCCTGAATTTTATTTACGCCCCTCAGGGTTACTTTGGCCGCTGCTATGATGGGTTTATAGGGATTCAGGGAACGTCGGAATGATCTCTAAGCTCAGAGTATGAAATAGTCGCTGAGTTTTTCCTCGTTTGACTAGTTACTACCAGGACATGACAATGAAATTTACACAAAATTTCATCAGAAGCAAACCTATATTCAATTTGTCGATGACGGAGAGGATGTTGTAGTGATACTGATATATTGCGTGAGCTTTGATTCTAAACTATACATGTCGAAAATTGAACACATGAGGCCTAGCGCCCCTCCGTAACGCTCCACTCTGAGGCCTAACGCCCACCGTAGGCATCTCCCCTGAGGCCTAGCGCCCCTCACTAAAGCCCCTCCCCTAAGGCCCGGCGCCCCCCGTAAGGCCCCTCCCCTGAGGCCTAGTGCCCCTTCGTTAGCCCCTGGTCTATCTCCTGAGGGTACGACCTTATGCCCTGGTGCCACCAGCACCCCATCCCTTAGCGCTCCAGACGGAAAATTTTAGCATAAATTAGTAAAAACAGCAATTGCTAAAACGGGATAAAATATTCACAAATGGATCCTCGGCGGGGTTGGGAGAGCTCGTCAACATTTAGCAACACTCCCCTCGGGGGACCTCCCAACCGTTGACCTCGGCTAACTCCCCCTCCCCGGAACCTTGGAGAATCAACATCTATGTCCTAAATGTAACATTCTCTAAGAAAACTTGAATCAAATTGTGCAACTAATCCAAATATATAAGTGGTCAAATCAAAATTATTTAATACATGGTGTAGTTGGTACAAAATAGGAGATTTTGAGACTTTTATTGTCTACGAATAGTTATAAGGATTATATCACTACAAGTACATTTATGCCATCAACACTATAAAAACTTTAACCCTTTAGGTTGACCAGTTACAAGTTTTCAGACGATAATCCAAACAAATTTTGCCCTTAAAATGGGGTTTGTTCAACACCCGTTTGCAAACAGTACAAGATACAGGCGAATGACATTACATCTATATATGAAAAATGTTAAAAATGAAAAAAAAATATTAAATACCGTGTAAAAATTAAAAAAAAACCGAGGAACATCCGCCAATCCGTTCTTGAGTTATAGATGCTGCAATAGAAATTTCATTAGTTTAGTATATACTGTATACATCGAAGCTAGGCAACAGGATAATCCATCTTTCCAAAAATTGGAGAAATTTATTTAGTATTAATAATAAACGACATTTTGCTAAATTTCTGTCGTTTGCTACATAGTATGCGTGATGCATCGGCATCGATATCCATGTTCGAGACATATTCGGTTAAACCATCATATCTATATTAACTTCCGCCGGGACCATAATTTTATTGCTGAATTAAAGTGTGCATTCACGTTCTGTCCTCATTTATGGATTTCAGTTTATATATTTATAAACATATCTCCAGTTTAATCCATTCAAAAGACATGAATTATATAAATATTCAAATGTATTACGATTCCGATATGAATCGTCCAGAGGTTCAAATGGAAATGGTTTGAACTACCGCCATTCCAGCGGACTGCCGGGTGTTGAAACCTGGCAGAACTGACCTCATGCTTTCATCCGTTCAGAGTTCAGTAAGTTGAGTAGCAGACGTGTGAAAGTAACGACGACGTCTCTATGGCTCCAGTTAACACTCTGTACGTTGTACGGTTGGTAGGGTTGGGCGATCGAACACCGGGATTGTCACGGTGGGAACAAAAAGCATTTTCAGCTTTCCTTTATAAAATAACGACGACGCCTCCTATGACTCCAGTTAACGCTGTGTACGTCGTTCGGTTGGTAGGGATGGGCGATCGAACACCGGGATTGTCATAATGAAAACAAAAAGCATTTTCAATTTTCCTTTTGAAAATAACAACGACGCCTCCTATGACTCCAGTTAACGCTGTGTACGTCGTTCGGTTGGTAGGGATGGGCGATCGAACACCGGGATTGTCATAATGAAAACAAAAAGCATTTTCAATTTTCCTTTTGAAAATAACAACGACGCCTCCTATGACTCCAGTTAACGCTGTGTACGTCGTTCGGTTGGTAGGGGATGGGCGATCGAACACCGGGGATTGTCATAATGAAAACAAAAAGCATTGTCTATTTTCGTTTTTTAAATAACAACGACGCCTCCTATGACTCCAGTTAACGCTGTGTACGTCGTTCGGTTGGTAGGGATGGGCGATCGAACACCGGGATTGTCATAATGAAAACAAAAAGTATTTTCAATTTTCCTTTTGAAAATAACAACGACGCCTCCTATGACTCCAGTTAACGCTGTGTACGTCGTTCGGTTGGTAGGGATGGGCGATCGAACACCGGGATTGTCATAATGAAAACAAAAAGCATTTTCAATTTTCCTTTTTCGTTTTTATTCCTGAAATCTATACATTTATATGCATTCTCAACAACATTTACACTGGTTTAAAAAAAGCATAATTTTGTATCAAATCTACAGCTTTATAGAAAAGAAGGGTAATCCATAATACTATTTTTCAATAAAGCATTTATATAGTATTGTAGATTTGCATTTACTACTTTTGGCTATATCCTGGCTAATGGTGCTATCTCGCGGGCCCAAACGAATAACAAGGTAGTAAGGTCTTTGATTAAGGGAATGGGCGGCGAATCCAGAGATGGGGTGAGGGGGTTGTATCCCGCCAGTAATCATGATCCGGGATAATAACTAAAGAAAAATTATGCTCATCCACCCCGCTGTTTTTAGGGATCGCCGCGCCTGATTAAGGATTTTGCTTTTGTTGTTTCTGTCTCTTTTTTCAAATATCATTCAAGTCCATTTGTTCCGAGATGTTGCGCCCTACGACGCATAATTATTTGTCATACCAATTCTGCAAGACTCACAATTGATACTGATTCAGCTTGCATCAGGATACGTTTACGTCGTTTAGGAACCATTTGTGGGTCCACACCAATGTCTCCTGTTTCAGGTCTATTTTTGCTAAATTTTTTAATTTCATAAATTTCATTCAACGTTGTACTAAGGCGTTTATCGTTACGTTGTTCGATATACGATGTCATTGCACGTTTTAAATTATTATTTTTGGTAATCGACTCAGAAAGTTGTTCGTAGAACCAGAGGCGATAGCGATGGCGACGACGATGACGATAGTGTGGCATCGATTTACGGCGATCCTTTGTGGATGTCGCTTTTTGATCCATTCTCTCATTTGTAGTAGCTTTATTTCCACAATGAAATTTAAAAATTTCAAAAATTAATACTGCACAACAAATCGCATAAAGCACCGCGAACGATACCGTAAATAGCTGGAATTGTTGCAGTGTTAGAGGCCCTGAGCGAGTTGTAATTTTAGGCTTCAATCCACAGTCGGTCGATTCGTTCCAAAAGTACCAGCGAACCCAAGAGTAGTAAGCATTGGTTAGGACACGCCTGTCGTACCAGCTAAACAATGACTTACCTGTAAGAAAAAAGATAGCAGTAATGGCTCGGTTATCGATGAGCTTGGACTATTTGTATTGCAATTATAGTTGTTTCGTGGCTTTTGGATGTAATTTCAACACAGTGTATTTTTCAAATTTTGCGGATAAATGTTTTGAATATAATTTCAACAACGGGGTTCCTTCCAATTTTGTGGGTAAAGGTTTTGAATATATGTAATATAGAAACAACATGAAACCATACCTTACTCCCGAACGTCACACAGAAACAACATGGGGCAATACCATACCCCCGAACGTCACACATAATCAACATGGAACAATACCTTACCCCCGAACGTCACACAGAATCAACATGGAACAATACCTTGCCCAAGAACGTAATATAGAATCAACATGGAACAATACCTTACCCCCGAACGTCACACAGAATCAACATGGAACAATACCTTACCCCCGAACGTCACACAGAATCAACATGAGACAACACCTTACCCCCGAACGTCACACAGAATCAACATGGAACAATACCTTACCCCCGAACGTCACACTGAATCAACATTGAACAATACCTTACCCCCGAACGTAACACAGAATCAACATGGGACAATACCTTACCCGTGAACGTAATATAGAATCAACATGGAACAATACCTTACCCCCGAAGTCACACTGAATCAACATAGAACAATACCTTACCCCCGAACGTAACACAGAATCAACATGGGACAACACCTTACCCCCGAACGTCACACAGAATCAACATTGAACAATACCTTACCCCCGAACGTAACACAGAATCAACATGGGACAATACCTTACCCGTGAACGTAATATAGAATCAACATGGAACAATACCTTACCCCCGAAGTCACACTGAATCAACATGGAACAATACCTTACCCCCGAACGTAACACAGAATCAACATGGGACAACACCTTACCCCCGAACGTCACACAGAATCAACATGGAACAATACCTTACCCCCGAATGTCACACAGAATCAAATGGGACAATACCTTACCCGCGAACGTAACATCGCGTCAACATAGAACAGCACCTATTAGGGGGAGAATTTAATGAATTTGTTTACCCGCACAAGTGGTATAAGACCTTACCTGCGGACGTGATATTTCGTTTCAAATAGAATCCGTAGTAATTGACGGGAAGCAAACGTTGGTTGTCGTGAACGATGGTAATATCGTCGCAATGATTTTGCTCAATTTCTTCCAGGGTCGCCATATCACTAACGAGATAAACATATGGAATATCACCGTTTGAGTTTTCAGTTTCTGATAATAGCATTGCAATTGCATCTTCAGTAACCGGAACTTGAAGCGGTGTCACCACCTTAAATATAAATATAAAAATGTAATTAATCTTAAAACTTCTTTAAAAAATCCATAAAATTCAGTTGCGCATTAACATTTTAGAACAATTCCGAACTATCGCTTGGGCCTTTAGTGCTATAAGTTCGAGAAAATTCCCCTTATTTTTGTACCGAACCTAAAGCCTTATTGAAATGAAACATAACCGATTATGCTATTTTGCCGCAAAAATGTGGTCACACCAGGTGTACATTTTACGAGTTTTGACTATGTCTAAGCTGAAGGTTGCGACGCTGACGGTCCAAGTAAATTTCTGCTCGTTTCGGCATTATAATCTTGTTGCTACTAGTATAATGGCAACCTATTACATAGCTAGGTATAAAAAATTCTGGTTTTAAACTACTTTTATCAATTATCATTAAAGTCCAACAATTTTCACGGTAGTTGGGAATTCACCGATCTCGGCGCGTGGTATTTATATGTTTTCCAAACTATCGTTGGGCCTTTAGTGCACTAAATTCGAGGAAAATCCACAATTTTTCGTACCAAACCCATATCTTTCAACATAAGAAGGATAACCGATTATATAATATATGGTCCATTAGTCGTTCCTTTTGATAATTTTGGCTATGCCCGACATTAAAAGTCCAACCGAGTTTCTATTTGCTTCTGAGTTATACCTTATATATTTATATATATTTATATTTATATATATATTTATATTATTTATATATATTTATATTTATTTATATTTATATATATTTATATTATTTATATATATATTTATATGAGCAAATAATTATATAAACGGATAAATATTTATAATTATAATATAATATATAATATTATTTATAAATAATATAACATATAATATATAATAGTTATATAAATATAAAAGGATAAATATTTTTATAAATTGGCAAATTTAAACACAGCTAGTTATTCATATCTCTATATTCTCATTTTGCTATTTGTTTTGTCTATTTACTTCATTTTAAAGTATCATTAAAGTCCAACAATTTTCACGGTAGTTGGGAATTCGTAGATCCAAGCGCTTAGTATGTTAGAATTTTATTGTGTATATTCAACAATCAAATATTTTCCCTTCAACAAATGCAGCTAATGCGGGATTCACGTTATAATGTCCCCAACAGTTGGAACTTTTGTACCCCTGTAGTGTAGACTACACCGTAAAGACGGTGACAGTGACACAAACACCATATAACAAAATATGAGGGTGTCGGTCACACCCCTAGATACCTCATTTTGGCAATTTAGTATTTCGGTGTTTTATGCTTGCCAATGCAGTGTTTCTAAGGTATCCTGTAGGCCCTATGTAAAATGACCTCACGGGCTAGCGCAAACCCTCAGCAATACGAAAATGCAACGACGGTTCATTGACACCGTCTGAAATAAGCCAAACTATTAGCTAGCTTTGTTTGAAATTTATTTGAAACTTTATTTAAAAACACAGGGGTGTCTAAGACACCCTGTAGTCTAGGGTGTGCCTGCCACTGTGTGGGATACATAAGTTCCAAGTGGTGGGGACATTATAACGTGAATCCCGCATAACTGCCAAATTAAAACCAGTTTAGTTAAGCTTTTGTAAAAAAATTCTCCCGAAATAACAAAAAAAACTAAATGGTATAATTCCAATTATTAACCATAAGCTTCTCATGGACTGTTGGATTTCTAAAATTTTGGGACATAACGCATATTATACTGTAATCTAAGCTTTTTATAGTTCTGCTCGTCAATATTTGTGAAGCAACATAGTCTCGATTTTGACAAAAAATTTATCGTTAATCAATTCACTTCAATAGAGTTAACGACACGGCAATGTTTTTAATCACATTTTGCTAGTATCACGTTACTCCCATAATAATTTCATACATTAGGAGCATAATTTATTTGCTTGGAACAAAAAAACTAGTCGAAATGTCAAAATTCGGGGGTCAGCTGAAAAAGAACACCCACCCTATAAATTAGCAAGACGGGACAAAGCCCTAGACTTTTAATGCACATTTTAATAAACATGTCCTGCATTATATTAGTAGTCGGTTTAACTGTAGGTCGGGTTTCAAAACGAAGTTAAATACCATGAAGATATTCCAGTGTTAATAATTTAGAGCGGGTAGAAAGTAGTTAACAGCGATAAACCAGACCAATACAACAAACTAAATATAGTAAGAGCTTAGGTCGCCTAATTCCCAACTATCGTAAAAATTATCGGAACTTAATAATTGAAAAAGGAGAAAAAAGAAAATCAAAAAGCAAACCTCGAAATTTCTTTAATAAACAGCATTTAAACCCAGGGGCGTAGCCAGAGTAGGGCCTGGTGACGGGGGGTCCACCATCCAAAGTGACCAGTGAAATTTTTAGTAAGGTCTTTCTTATTATATTTGGCGTCTCCCTTATTATGTTTTCAGAGTGCATGAAATTTAACGGCACTTGTTGTTTTCAAAAAAGAAATACGAGAAAAAGTTTAGCGCTTGGCGCGGTTATTTTAATTCAATCCAATTGAGGGACACGGATATATAAAAACTACCGACGAAAACAATATTGCAAAAATACAGGAAAAATTTTGTCGCTTTGCGCGGTTATTTTAATTCAATCCAATTGAGGGACACGGATATATAAAAACTTACCGAACAAAAAACAATATTGCAAAAATACAGGAAAAATTTTGTCGCTTTGCGCGGTTATTTTAATTCAATCCAATTGAGGGACACGGATATATAAAAACTACCGACAAAAACAATATTGCAAAAATACAGCAAAAAATTTCTCGCTTCGCGCGGTTATTTTAATTCAATCCAATTGAGGGACACGGATATATAAAAACTACCGACAAAAACAATATTGCAAAAATACAGCAAAAATTTTCTCGCGTCGCGCGGTTATTTTAATTCAATCCAATTGAGGGACACGGACATATAAAAACTACCGACAAAAACAATATTGCAAAAATACAGCAAAAATTTTCTCGCTTCGCGCGATTATTTTAATTCAATCCAATTGAGGGACACGGATATATAAAAACTACCGACGAAAACAATATTGCAAAAAATTTTGCGCACTCGCCCAGCCAAAATGTCTGGCTGCGCCACTGTTTAAACTTAAAAATGTTTTGATACAATTTTCAAAAAAAAATCTTTTAAGGAAATGCGGAAAAAAATATTAGTTTTTAATACCGTTTTTAATTGCTGCTTACTTTGTCATTGTAAATTTGACGGAACATCTGCATCAGTTGTGTCGTTCCTTCACCATTAAGGAATAGTCGATCCATATCGATGGAATATTGTACGATTGGACGATACTTATGATCTAATATCATCGCTGCCATCTCTTGTAAATCGTTAAACGGAGTAAGTGTTTTTTCTGGCTCGTACAATGCTATTGTGACCGCGGATCCGATGTAAGCAAACGATGCGGCTAGAAAAAGTCCAAACATTGCTGATGGAATTTTGTATCGATAGCGATGTTTGGATTTTATTTCCGGACATCTGTCGACAAGCTTCCGTAGCACCACAAGCAATAGATAAGTAACACCAGCGACGACTAATATGATACCTAAAATTGGAAAACTATTAGCTGAAAAATAGCTTTAACGTTTAGCGACAATTTGCTGAAATCAATATTCATATCAGTTACTCGCGTTTTTGCCGTACGACTTAACACCACTGTTTATAACTCGTTATGGCGTTATATTTAGAATTAAAAATTCATGTTATTTATATTAACCATTTGAGCATGAACTAATGTGTATTTGAGCAACAAATTTTGCCGCAGCAGCGGATTGAACCTGGATCTTTTAGGTGCGAGCGTTGTACGCTAGTAACTACGCTATCTGTCAGCTGTTTTGTGTTTCTTAAGGCACTTCGCAAAGTGATTGAATAACTACTCCAATACAGACTTTAGGACGTGTTCACATTGCATACGATCCGATTCGATCAGATCCGATCCTATTCCATCAGATCCCATCCGATCCGTCTTGCAATTGTATTTTATATTATGAGTGTTCACATTGCATCCGATACAATCCGATCAAACCCTATCATATCCTATCTGACACAGCATGCTAAATTTTGTCAAATAGAGTCAGATGAGTTAGTGTGAAAAAATAAATAGATACATTAAATAATAAAATAAATAAATACATAAAAATAAATTAAATTTAAAATAAATAAATACAATAAAAATAAATATAAGTTTCGACCGTAATATATAATTTCATCGTGTCAGATCGGAACGGATATAATGTGAACACAAATTGATATGATTAGACGCAACTGAACAAGATCTATACGCTTCACGACAATCTCGGCTAGCCTATCGGATCAAAATGTACGCCGTATCAAATGTGTTTTTACGCTATGTGGGAAGAGGCCAATCGAACGTTGGGGCAAAATTTTAATTAACAAGTGTTAATTTCGCGCAAACTCATTTCGATATAGTGGCATATATATAGTAGCATTAAATGCAACGACATTACCAGCACATATAGATCGTTCAGTAGTTATTTTTCTCTTATAAAACTGAATTTAGAAAAGAGGAATGCTATTTTTTAAAGCAAAACTCAGCATATTAAATATATACCAAAAACATCAGAAAACCTAGAATGCGAAAGCAATTGCTTCATCATCTATATTTCGTTCGGACATCAATATAAGTCCTCCTCAGTGTTCTGGGAATGGCTGGGCAAATTTGATTTGGCTGATATTTTTGTAATATATAA